>QVIK01000161.1:28447-43194 GCA_003957845.1 Oidium heveae | reverse complement strand
AAAAAAAAAAAAAAAAAAAAAAAAAAAAGCGAAAGTGTTATAAATATGAGTAGATATAGGGCAATATATTGCTACCGTGAAAGGAATATGTAAGTGGCGAATAGGATAAAAATTTTCAAGTATATAATTTCAAATAAAGTTTTCCCAATACCTAAGTAGGTAGTCGATTATACGTTTGGCTTGGACCTATTACCAGTCGTATTTGGATCACTACCAAACAAATTAAAAGATGGCTCGTATGACAAAGCCAACTTAGACGAAGCTTTTAACCATTGAGTTATGCTTATCTAGTGTAGTAGTGGCTTTCGATTCAGAAGACGTAAAAATGATACCAAATTTCTTAGTAGCTCATTTCACTGTGCTCAAGATAAATCGGTCTTTGACCATGTTCCATCCAGTAGGGCATGAGATAGGAGCACTATGGAACGGCTTAAATGTCATAACAACCTTTTTTTACAACCGTATTTTCACAGTCGAACTCTGAGGGTGAGCATGGAACACGACTACCACACTTCCTATGCAAATATTCATTTATCTGACTAAACTAAAAACTTTCAGCCTCTATCAGATATTCAATTTTATGATGAGTCTGAAGATTCTTCAAATGGGGACCTGTTAATCGAAATGGATGAAGAGCCAATGGCGACATATAATACCCCAGGATTTATATCAAAGATGAACCGCATGATATAAAATTTCACTGGGCAGTATAAGATTGGCAACAGTAATTTTACTGAGAGGTTAGTAAAGCACAATGCTAGTAACTTCACGCTTTTGGATGAAATTGAGCGGCGCAAGAGGAGACATATCAAAGCGCCAACTTGAGGATATCATAAAAGCTCTAGCACAATATTTTATCAACTTTTGTGGTATAACTTCAGTTTAGGATAATTAATTATTTTAGTGCTAATATCAACTTATTTTTTAAATATTTAAATTTAATTGTAAACTTGCATTTTATCATTTTGTGGGAGTAAGCCTGTACTTAAAAGTAGAAAATGATCTGTATTAATATTTAGTTTTCTAAGATCCCGTAGATTTGTGCATTTAAAATTCTAAATTTTTTCCATGTCTTTGTGCAAAGCGTTTATGCTTCTGTATAAGTAAGGTCGATCGTGATTAATTTTTTATTACGAGTATAAAAGTCATGTCATCACGAAAAAAGGATACCCGCTAAGGGGGTAACATGACATACAGTTCCCACCCCACATGATATTTCATTAATTCTCATTCTTATTACGTCATATAATCGCATAAGCCCTTTAGAATTAAGTCGTTGCCCTAGATACGAAAGGTCTCTGGTAATGCGTAGCAGAATTTTAATATAGAAGATATATTTCAAAATATTCAAAACGAAGTTGGTAATATGCAGCTTCTCCCACTAGACCACTTTGAATCACTTGATTCTCCTCTAAAGGCTCAAAGGCGTGCTTATGATAATGGTTTTGCGCTCTATGTAGCCAACGTAGGTCTCCGTAAAGATAGATTACGACGATTGATAAATATCGCTTGTGTCTGTGGAGCCCCCCCCACCCCCCCCAAAAAATAACACACATAAAGATACAACAGTTAACAGATAATAGGAAACGAAGTAAAACTTCACGTAAAACTAGTTTTAAGTTTGCTATTAGTACAGCTGAGCTCAAATTGAAGATGGACGAGGATGGGGCTTGAGACATTAAACAGATAGATGCCAAACAACTTATAATCATTGACCGATATTTGCAGCTTTTTACAGCACCCAAAATTAAGAGATATAGAAATTTCACAATTAATTGCACTTGATGCAAGCCTTACGAAGCCTATGAATGTATTGACTTTTCTTAATTCTACAACAGATAGACATCCAATAGCCCAAGGCATATATATCATCAAGCAAAAACATAGACGTTTAGAACTACTAGGGCGGACACCGATACAATCCCCAGTGGAGAGTATGGCGTAATCCGATTGAATATATGAATATGAGTTACATGAATATGAATTACATCAAGGTCGATTGTGGTGTAGTTGCTTGCGGCACTAACGCATTTAACTTCAATAAGCTTACTTTAGCCCTGGCAAGTAAAGCTAAGTTGGTTGTATAGTCATTAGTTGATTTTAATTTACGTAGGATTTCCTGTCCATCATCTAAATCCGGATAAAGGAGAGAAATGATATACTTCATTCTATTCCAAACTTATTCTATTAGATTTAAATCTGGAGAGCATCGGGGCCATTTTAAAGGTGATATGTTCCTCTGTTGAAATTCTTCCATTATTTAAGTCGAGGAATTCGATGGGGCGTTATCCTCCATTACAGAAATATTTGGACTTAAGCGGAGCATGCCATCAATAAGGAAGAGAATCTTGTGGCAGTACCGCTCGGAATAATTGATCCCCCTTTATTTTCCCAAAAGAACGATGGTTCTTTCAGTTAGCCAAGGCTTTAGCTCAGCTCTACAGTGTGAATATCCTCTTCTCTTGAGGGCCTTTTGTATCACAAACTCACTTACGCCCCAATTCTTAAAGAAATCCGTAGCTATTTGGAGAAAAGCCATCAAGCAGCTACTTCGAGAGTAACAATTAAATTCCTACAACTCATCGACTTGCCTATCTGACTTTATATTTTGGGCAAGGTCGTTTTTTAGGTTGATTTTCTTAGGTCCGAATTGCCTGGCTAACTTGATAAATAGACTCATTCAGTTGCTGGGCAATCTCTCTAAGCTTAATGCCTGAGTCATTTAGAGTTTTGACCTGTTAAATTTCCAGTAATAATTAACTTGGATTTTTATGTGGAATACAGATTCACCTAGAGGGCTTGGTCTCTGATTAGAGGTGAGGGACGATTTGAAGGGTTCATCTATTTAATATCAGTGTAGAGTATTAATGATTACTAGTATGAAAGAGCTTACTTTTTATTGAAGTAATCTAAGATGTTGGTATTCTGTCAGTCAAGTGATAATTTTATAAGTAATTGGTTTTTCTCAGGAAGCGATAACTATTATCGCTGAAGTTCGGAGAAATAAGATATTCTGATGCGAATCTCTGCCTAGAACTTAGGGCCTCAACATATATTCAGGGTTGCACCCCTAAAGCGGTCTCACATATAGGTTGCTTCTAACACCGTGGGCATAATGTATAGTTTAGCTTGAAGCTATACCAGTATCTCAGTCCAGTCTAGTTATAATATATAGTTATGGAATACGACAGAAAATGTGTGCGGGGCTCATTTGAGACGTGTAGTCACCAACTAGGGGTGAGATGAGTGTATAAATAATACTCTCAACGCATTCGAGAGAGGAACAGAAATAAGTAACTCTGCTTAAAACATACTTCTTTATATAGCTCAATACAAACTCTTCTTTCCAGACATTTAATTCTCCCTAACCTAAGAATTACAAAGATAACACTATGCTCCAAGTAAGCTCATAATCTTAACAATATGTGTATGGGTATATGCGAATTATAATCGACCTGGATCTAGATTGGGTTCGTAATGGGGTAGTCCGAGCCTAGGATCCTCATATCTATGAAATTCCATAGTAGAGTAGCTGGCAAATGACATAGTAAAGCATCAAATGGAACAAAGAAAGGGCGTATTCCTTACAACCCCTCTTTCTTTCTTTGAGCTGAGAGCTCTGTTAAGTGCTGTGCATTTGGGTAATCATTGTGAAATTCTAGAAATTCTTCTTTATGATTATTAAGATGTTCCCTTAATTCCCATGTGATGTCATTTGTTCCAATTCATCGTACTAAATATTGAAAATTTTTTCTTCGAAAACTTGAGTTTTCGAAGGCTTCCACTTTATGTACTTGATGATCGAATAGAGAGCTATTTCGCTCGCTTGTAAAACTCCTTAAGTTTTACGAAGGATATCTTTAATATGCAGATCTCAATAGACTAATTTGGAAATTATAATTATTTTTCATTTGTGATGGAAGACCAAGCTCGACGATTAGTAGCGTTTCTATTTTAGAGACGCGCCATGGTCCTGTAGGCAAGCGAATCAGTTTTTTTATTGGCCTAGAAAGATTTAGATTTTTCATTGATAGAAGCACCGTATTTCCGATCCTATATCATGGTGCTGAGGGTCGTTATTCATTTGCATACGAGGCTTAGTATACCTGAGCTAGAATATTGTTTTCATTACACTGCTTCAGTATTTTTTCCATTCATGAAGTAGATTCTGGTATTACACAGCTCGAGGAATTTCCAAATTTTGAACTTTATCCATGCGAGAGTGATATTCAAAAAGTCGAAGAAAGTTGTTGCACCAGTGGAAGAGTTAACATAGTTATTGCAACAAATTCCGCTAATTACAATTACTGAATCCAATTATTCTAATGATAACTAAGATAATGCCTGAGGTAAATTTCGGAAGGCTTGTTCATTTTTTCGGCGTGGCCATCAGTTCTGGGTGTTAAGATGTGGATAGTTTGTGCCTAGTTTTTAATCTGTAGCATATTTCTTTCTATTTCGCATTAATAAATACTCTTCTTTGGTTTAATGCTATAGAATCTAGTAAAGCTGCAAAATGAATGACGATGTTAAGAAAAGTTCCTGTAGCCTCGTGTGCAGTGGGTCATTTTAAGGGTACGGTCCACACTCTTTTAGTAAAGCAGTTTACTACTTTTGAGAGTATCGATAGTTGTTGTGCTGGGGATTAGCCGAGGCCAAGAGACAAGGGTAGCAAACACTGGATACAGAACATCATCATTCAGCGCCTCGACAACAGTAAAAAGCCACAAGACTACCAAAGATACACATCGAAACAGTTTTATGAAATGGTAGCAAGAGCCAATGAGGTTGCAAATCTACTCCCCCATTCAGAAGCCTTTGATGTATTTGTCGCAACAAAATTTACAACGACAGCCGACGAGTATTGCACGCGATCTATGAAGAATCTCCAAAATGTCAACAATGCGGCAGACTCTCTATGGCCGAATTCTGCAACAGCAGCCAAGTATAGAATAACGGACGAACTAGCGACAGTATTTTTTGTTTAAGGAACAGAACACATAAAGTGGCTAAATATATGAAGGGAAACAAAGGCTGTCAATATTTCCCAGTACGCGTCGCTTAACTATATGATAACAACATTAAGGGCTTCAGCAGGAACCAGAAACTTAACTGCCGATAATAATCAATATATAACCGACGAACCCTCTCACTTAAATCTAGTCGCAGCAGCAAAAAGCACTGGCAAGAAGAACCGAAATCGATGTAAAAGATGTCGAAAATACCATGACACAAAAGATTGTAACAAACGTCTTGAAAACGACACTGATCAAGATTCGGATGACCAATGTACATTATGCAGGCATGACCACGCCAACAAGGACTGCTATTAGCAGCATCCAAAGCGGGCCCCCCAGCGCTGGTTAAAAAGAGAAGAAGAGAAGGGACACAAATACGGAAAAGCAGCACTCTTGTTCAGTCGTAATTTCGATACGTCTGACGAAGATGAAGATGACTGCTTCTACTTAAAAGCAAACAACAAAATCAAGAGAGAAAAGCAATGAGACACACCAAGAGATTTGATCAGGAAGGAAGGTTCGAACCAAATAGTGTAAACTACACCATTCTGAGTTTACGACCATTAACTCTTCAGTTTCATAAATAATTCCACCCGCACGAAGATGGTTAAGAGAGAACTAACCATCAGGGGGAGTGTTGTGCTGGGGATTAGCCGAGGCCAAGAGACAAGGGTAGCACACACCGGGTTCCGTTATAACGATAGAATCGTCTAATTAAGTCCATCAGCCATGACTAAAAACAATCGGAATTCTCAATAGAAGGTGTTTAGATGTTATGGTAGAGAGGATGGATTACTAGAACTTTCTATGAATCAGAGTTAGGATTGTTAGGGATGGTATTACCAACTCATCTGTGTATATATAGCACTAGCTCTTCGTAATTCTTAGATCTTTGTAGTTATCTAATATAAGCATTCAGCATACAATTAAAGAGTACTTAGTTGTTCATATTAAAGCCTCAAGCCAATATAACCTGCGTAAGCTCTCACCTTTACAACAATACTTGAATTCTCCAACTTTACAGATTGGGAGGAGTCCAGTGTAATCGAGTTTTGGGTTTCGCAATGTACCTTTGGGTATCGGCAACGGTTGAAGGGAGCCACAAGGCTTTTGTATTGCTGGCTTATTTTTCTAACAAACTTCGCCATCTCTAGCATACTTGATGCTATCTTTTGGCTGACAGTAGCATCGGCTTAGCAAAACATAGATTGCAGCAGTTCCACGGAGACAATAGGCGGATTATCATGCAGTTGCTTATGGAAGTAATGCTGGTCATATATGATTTATTGAGGTGAACTCTAACATTTGTTGGTGAACTATTAGCGAAACAGACATAACTAATGTGGAGCACACCGGTAGGAGCTATCCATCTTTATATATATATATCTATTTAAAATATATCTTTGGGACTTGGAATTAAATTAATCTATCAAGTCATTCTCTCACTAAGATCTGTAATAAAAGGAAGGAAATGATTTGAAAGCTTGGGTGACTCTGATCTCCTGGTGAGATAGAGTCTAGTTTGGTTTTATCTCGCTCGTATTCTAACCCAGCAAAATTAACTCAGCTCTTACTGATCGTTCAAAGTTTCACATTCGCAGGAGCTTGAAGCTCTACTCGCTGGAATATCTACTCACCATGACGGTTTCAGTAGATATTTTACTAATCAGAGTTTGATACAATGATAATGTCTATGTAGTTTTTTGAAAAATGCAATAAATTACACGGTCGTGGTGTTTAAATTGTACTTTGGGTTGGCACGGAGTGGGAAACAGCCTCAAGGGAAAATAGTACTACAATAACAAAGAGCGATATAGAGATAATGTGATTCCATAGTTTAAATAATATTAGTTAATATTTACAAAAGCAGTTAATAACTGACTTAAAAGCTGTATTAAATAATTATGCTACTCCGTAAACCCAACCCACAACTCCGATTTCATTGATTTTTAAGCCATCATTATTTTCTCATCATTGCATGTATTGATAGAGGACTTCATCAAGTATTGAATTTTGGTGATATAAACCACTTCTCATCATCGTCATAAATAAGGTCGTAAATCGTTATCTTTATACATTATTGTCGTTACGTTGAACGGCACCGCCGACCAGTCGCTTAAGTCCCATCCATGGTGTATTGACGGGAGATTCGCCTAACATTACTTAGCATTGCATGTTATACTAGAAGGTAAAGGGATTAATTTAGTTACCTTGGAAGATGAATAAATCATAGATCCAGCCTCCAAATGCGCATCCAAAGAAAGGAGCGATTAAAGGAACCCAGAAGTAATGCCCCGAAACTGTCCATACTTCGTTGCCGTAACCGACAAAGTAGGTGAGTAACCGAGGCCCAAAGTCACGTGCTGGGTTGATAGCATATCCAGTTTCCCAACCAAAACAGGCTCCAATTCCGTAAAGAACAAAAAACAAGGCAAGCGGAACAAACTTGTCGGCCCCTCTGTTGAATTTATCCTGTAGAGCATAAACACAGAACATCAAGATAGCAGAGGCGATGAACTCGCTGAAGAACTCTTGTGTTTTGTTCACAAATGGCGCTGGATATGTTGCGAATATTCCAGCAGTGGAATTAGAGTTTTCTGATATTCCAGGGACGGTTCGGATACCAACGCCTTCGTAGGCATTAATGGCTGCGTAATAGTTTGCTAAATCATATTAATTTACATATTGTTCGATTTCAAGTTGGGCCTACCATAAACTACGCCTGCCGCAGCAAAGGCACCAAGTGTTTGACCGAGAGCGTAAACTGGAAGTTTCTGCCATGGATGCTTTCGAAATATACTGTTGTTTATAATAATTAGCATGGGATGGTATTATGCAGGTTCTTCCTTACCAGTTGGTCAATGTTACAGCAGGGTTTATGTTAGCTCCGCTGATCTGTGTTTACTTTTTTAGTTTTTGATGACTAGCAGGGTTAGATGGCATTTATAAAAACATACCCCAGAGACATAAACTCCAAGCATTACTCCGACACTACATCAACGTTAACTTTTGCCATTAGAAAGAAGATAGAGCGATGTACCCCCATCCCCAACAGATACTCTGCCATGTCCCTCTGGTTCCGTTACTGAGAACTGTTTGTGCAATTGACCTATCACGGAATATTATTAGATTAATCTTGAGATTTTGATATGAGAAAACTTACCCATCCCCGAAAAGCACTAAAATAAATGTCCCGAAAAACTCAGAGAATGGCTCGCGTAACGTATTGCGCACACGGCTCCACCAGTATTTGTTAGGATTTTGAGGCTTGCCGATTTTGGGAGGTTTGTAGCTAGCTATTTGATTTCCAGTCCTATATGATGATGGGTTTCGCCTCAGATATGAAGCATCGTAGAACGGCTGATCTTCTTGACCAAAAGGTTTTTCGACAAATTGGTTTTTCTCATCAAAAGCTTTATCTTCAAATTCTTTCTCGTCATTGCGAATTTCTCTCTCTACTGTCTCGGCAAATCCTGGCTTTATAGGACTTTGAATAGGAGTGCCAACGTTGGCGGAATCTTGATAATACCTTACACTTCCACGGCGAGTTGGCGCGGATCGAGAGTTTACAGATGAGGACCTTCGTGGTTTATCTCGAACAACTTCATCAAAGAAAACTGGCGGCGGTCTTGTCATGGTAGTAGAATCGAGATCTTCATGATATACAGTGGGTCCAAACGAGCGACGACGCTCTCCATATTGGCTGGGTACAGAAGTCATCTTTGATTGTGTGTAGAACTGGAGTAAAGTTGCAGAATAAAGTTTTGTTTGTGGTATGTAGACACTGATTCCTGATACTATTTATCTATACTTTGAACTGAGCTCTGTAAGAAACAGAAATAGAGGGGCTGCCGTTAAAAAAAGCAAAAAAACAATTCAACCTTCTAACATATTTTGGTTTGTGCGTGACCAGCCTCTCCGCACTTAGCCAGCTACCTAAGCTACGCATATACTAGAACAATAGTACATGCGATTTTGGGAGGAACGAATCATATTGAGATCTGATATTTTATCTCACATTTACTCTGGAAGGATATTCGTAATGTTTTAATTAATAGCACATATGATATTACTGTTTGAAGCGTGATCAATAGGGCAGAATTAAATCACGCTATGTCGAAAAAACGCGTTTGATAACTAAATATTGGTCTTATCAACCCTCATGATGCAATAAGTCGTCTTGGACGGGGGAGGCTGGGTAGACCTCCACCGATCGACGGTCCTCCGTGCATATGTGGGCTTGTGAATAAAGCCGTTAATACTGTATTAAGTTATGATCACCAAAGCCAGGATAGCTCAGATCATTATTCTTACCGTTGAAGCCTTTGAGTCCTCATTGGGTTTAAGGACATATAAAATAAGGTTGACTTGGCCTCAATGACTTCACTAACAAGAAAGATCGATACGAAGACCGCATATTTCCAAGAATCTAGCGATGCAATATTTTGAATCGGTCATTTTTTTTTGTTTTTTTTTTTTGCTCCCTTCTATTCGAATCGGAAAAGAAAATTTAATTCCAAATAACTCAACCCGTCTGGATCAAAGAAAGAATCGCTGGCCACCGGGATAGTAAGGCAGGACAATATTCAAGATTTTTCTGCCGTTTCTATTTGTCCTAGTCCCATCCACACGTTTTTGTATGAGCAGTCATTCGAAGTATGAGCGGGATACCCAGCCTCAAGAGTTTTAAGGCAGGAAATATGGATTTCGGTATTTTGTTTGTTCTACTCTGTTTGGGGTAAATGATCTACATCTTACCAAGAGTATGATCGCCGCTTAAGTGGGTCATGTATGTAACTAGTTTAGGCTCCACTATTATAAGCCCCAGCTGTAAGAAAATAGGTCTAATGCGAATTACACATACTGATTCGACAAGATTCAAGGTGGATTATTTGTACAGTAGGCCATGCCTATTCTCTTGTAGCTAGTTTACTACTGTTATAAAATTTGGTAAAGCTGAGTTATAGGACCATCAGGCCAAAAACTAAAAATCTAGTAGGGTTATGGCCACGACAGCCCAACCCGTCCCATAAATGATCAAAAAAGTCTATATTATGAAAAAAATAAACTCAGGTCTATTGATTGGTGCGGGGGAAATACCAAGAACCAATGATTGTGCCCAGCCATATAATTTAATACCTAAAACCCCTAAGACGATCAGTCATGCACCCCTGTAAATCAATGCGGCTATATTAAGCGAAGTATTAAATTGTACCGCTCTCATCCCACGTGATACTTGAAACACCACTCACTATACTCAGGGACTCACGAAAAGCAAGGCTAAAAGCTGGTTAGCCTGGCAACGATAAATTTATGTAAATAGATGTATAAACAGACCAAGCAAACAAGATTTCCCCAAAATTCAAAATTCAAAATTCAAAATTCAAAAATTTCAATCCAACTTACCGGTATATATATTTTATGAAAAAAAAAAAATTTTATCGTTATCTATATCTTCAACTCATTATCTACGGAACTGAAAAAAGATATTCTATTCCTCTTTCAAATAATTTTTTTTTATAAATAAGTATAATTTGGCTTGCCTCTTTTACATAATCAAGCTACGCTACTTACTTGCTTTTTTCCTTACCGTTGAAAAAAAAAAAAATTTATATATATATACATGTATCATTCATTTCCTCCCCCTCCCTCCTTACCTTTCACGAAAAGAAGAGCGCTCTTGAAATATATATATAAATGGTAAGATAGAATAATTACCCGTGAGATGTACCGCGAGTAGCCAAAAAAAAAAAAAAAAAAACTCTTTCCCTATGATAAAATTGACCTTTCTTGGAGAGATAGATGGCTGAACTTTTTTTTTT
Source organism: Oidium heveae (assembly GCA_003957845.1). Classification (NCBI taxonomy): domain Eukaryota; kingdom Fungi; phylum Ascomycota; class Leotiomycetes; order Helotiales; family Erysiphaceae; genus Oidium; species Oidium heveae. Next base: position 32,354 of record QVIK01000161.1, on the reverse strand, counting down.
TTTTTTTAAATTTTTCCTTTTGATTATTTGAAAAAAAAAAAAAAAAAAATTTTCATCCCATGTTTGATTTCAACTTTATCTACGTCACATCTTCTTGATAAAATACCAAGTCGTATAAATGTATCGGATATATTACCAAAGTTGGACTAGAAGAATGTAATAATATAGACTGCAGTCAATCAATACCGTTTAGGGAAGATTTTTGATTTAGGCACAATGTGCCTTACATTCAGGGGGGAGTTTTGGGTTTTACCCCAGCTAATTTAGTTTTGTAGATGAGACAGACAGGGAATAATATAATTGTCTCATAATTCAGGCAATATCTCTATATGTGCATCCAGAAATCGGTTTAATTTTTTTTTTTTTAATTTTTTTTTTTTCGCTCCGTAGATGCATGAATCATTGCTAGGAAGATGATAATAATCCACGCTATTATTATTATTAATATTAATAATACAGGAAGTATTCTAAATCTATTACTACCTCCGTCTAATAATTCNAGGTGACATCGATGCTCATGGCTTTAAATATTTACTCTCCAAGTCTAGATTTAGACGCTTCTGTTGCCATGTCAATAACTGACTAAGACATAAAGCACGCGCAGGTTATGCTTTACTGATGATCCTTGCAAAGTGTTATTAACCCGACGCGCGCACGAATTCATATCCGAATTATCTGAGGCTACAAAAGTCCAAGAATCTAAGGAAAGAAAAAAAAAAAAAAAAAAAAGGGCTCGAAGTCGAGATGTCAACGCTTTCTACAGAAAGGATATCGATTTGAAAGTAAGAAAACTGAGGTCGGTTAAAGTATCTTCATCCGAGAATCATCAAAAAGGCCTACCTTTTGAATTTTGCAAATGGGCTTGGCTATTCAAGGGAGGGAACCATATCGCATGAGATCAAAAGGAGGGAAGAGGAGAGAGAGAGAGAGAGAGAGAATGGGACTAGGTGAGTTACGATTTGTCGGCCAACCTGTACCTTTTTTTTTTGTTTTTTTTTAAAAAAACACACCCACCAAACTTGGCCTTTTCTAGAAACATGCGCATCGAAGAGTTTGGATAAATATCTATATTTCCCCATTTGAAAATGCTTCTGTGATTGTATTATATTACTGTAGTTGAGAGCAATATATATATATATATTAATTTCTATGTTGCAATACTGTTAGGAATATAAAACTCAATGCATAGGTAGCTTGACAGGTTTGTGAGTACATATGTAGCCTCGAATTATCCGCGTAGAAGAGCTGCTCATTTCTCAAGTTCCTACTTACAATAGAGAAATTCTTATATAAAAAAAGGGGGGTCAATAAGACAAAGGGACTCGATGGGGCTACGACTAACCAAAATAACACTGTAATAACACGGATTAATTGACATTTGCCTAAAATTTTTATCGCGTAATTAATTGGGGGAAATATGAAATACTGCACGCACCCCAGTAACTAAGTCCTTTTAGAGACAAGGATTTTTTTTTTTTTTTTTTTTTTTTTTTAAATTTAGCGTGAACCTATTTAGAGTCTGTCCCGCCAATGCATGTCTTTTGTTTTTTTGGTAAGAATTTCACCGGGAATATTACAAAAGCAACACTACCAACTACGACGAACGAATTCCACCACCGCCAGAACAGAAGACCGACTGTACATCAATCCAGTAAGGTAAGATACTAGCCATTTAGGTAGATTGTATAAATTGGTATTACAAAGTATAAGTTGATATGTTGGAAAAGGGAGAAAGAAAGAGCAGTGTCCGCTCATACACATCTATGTCCTCTGTTCCAAAACAGAATCATATTATGTTTGTTATGCACTTTTGGAAAAAAAGAAAGAAAAATGCATTATGCCAAGCCTGGGAACAGCCGCAGTTCCTGACTACTGAACCCATAAATGCATGGGAACAGCCGCTGCTGCCGCCCAGCCTAATTGACAATCTTAGTACAGTAATCCTTCGCCAAGGTCACTTATTCTCTGTAGTGTAATAATAACCTCGATACTGTTATATTCTGACGTGCCCGCATTGACTTTTGCGGCCGATCATATTCATTACTGTTTTAATCTCTATTACGTTGAATGATGAATTTATTTGCTCGGAATCTGACATGTTGACGAGAGATTGCTGTAGTGAGATTTCTAGATTTGTATCGATGTGTTCTTTTTTTTGAGCCCACAGCTGATGAAGGGTAGCAAAGGTCGACAAGGGGCAGTAGAGCTCCAGCTGTCAACATGCAACTAGGCTCAGCCATACACATCCTGCAGCGCCAAGGAGCGTCTCCTAGGCAATGATACCAGAGGGAGAGTTTAGGCCACAGAAGACGTGCCTTGATATTTGATGACATTTGATATTCAGTCGGATCCGTGAATGTTCGGGAAGTGGTAGTTTGTGGATGTTAATTTTTACACTGAACAGCAGAAACATAGGCACACCGTTTCCTGTGTTTCCAATGTCATGTGATCATACTAGACTCACAGGCGCCAATCAAAACAAAGCGTGTGATCCACGTAACGAAATCGAGCAGCTTAACTTTAAACCTGAATGTACAATTGAAGAAAATCATACACAACATAACCCAAATTATTTGTACGAAGTCAGTTTACAGAAAATCGCACGCTGAGACACTCTACCGATAGCAAACAGTGGCTAATTTGAAGCATTGAAGTTGTTTGAAGACACACTATTGAATCAAGGGATCAATATGGAAGTATTTTCGGGTGAAAAAAAAAAAAAGGTACTTTAAAATTGTCCATATAAAAATTTGAGTTATTTCCATAAATCTACGGCACCAACTTACAATTGCCCGCCGCGACATTCTACCGGTTTCACACAGAGTGGCTGTAGCCATGAGTAGAAGCTGTTTGAGGCTATGTTCTGAAGAAGGATGGACCTTTTCACTGGTAATCATTCACAATAAGGCTCGCAATGCCAATGTCTGTTCTTTTTACTCCAATCGTGGTCATTGCTCAGCCAGGAGAGATTCCTTGGCCGCGCGTAAAGCAGCTTCTGATATAGATCCAGTAGCCGCTTTGCAAGCCTGGAAGTCTTCATTTTGATAGAGTGGAATTATGAATGTGAATTATGTCAAGAAATTGTTATAATTTGTGCAGGATTTTATGGGTAAAGATACTTATGATTTCTAGAGTACGTAAATATGGATTGCTTACAAAATATCGAATTTTGATTCGGAATAAAAGGTCTGAGGTGTCAATGATAAAAAAAATCGCAACTTGTCAGAACCCAACTTCTTGTTGTCCTAGGCAACGCCTGCGAAGCTAAGGTAGGTCCAGCCAATGAAAGATATGAGTTTTGATAGGGGTAGTATGTTTAGTTCAGCCCTAAAAAATACCTACCCCCGTCATCTGTAAGTCCATCCCAAGGAGTGATCGTAGTAAAATTAATTGATAACAATGATAGAAACAAGTATATACTTACTTGTATATGAAGGATAGTAAATCTCAACTAGAGTAATGAAATACAAAGATATTAAATAAATTCCCCTCGTCACCTCGCTGAAAACAGATAAACAAGCTACAAAATATAGTCTAGACAACAACTAAACTCACACCCCATTTCATGTCGTATATCACGATATCTCGAGCAGGCTAAATCGATACAACAAGTGTGCAACAGTAAAAGCATTATGCATTAATTCATGGTCGATGGCTTTTTTTTTTTTTAATTTTTTTTTTTTAATTTTCATACTTGCTTCGTGCCGCTTTGGTCGGGGTCAGTGAGAGTCCATGAACTGTGATTACTGCGAGAATATCATGCATCAAATCAACTGACAGTCTGAGATCGAGAAGATATGTACAAGATCTTCAAACCTGTACTCTCTCTTCCCCACTTTGCTGCTACAAAAGAAAAATATGGAAGTGCTTTGGTGAAAAGTAAATCTTTTTTTTTTTTTTTTTTTTT
>QVIK01000161.1:0-27724 GCA_003957845.1 Oidium heveae | reverse complement strand
AAAAAAAAAAAAAAAAAAAAAAAAAAAAAAAAAAAAAAAAAAAAAAAAAAAAAAAAAAAAAAAAAAAAAAAAAAAAAGGTACTAAACACGTCGTTCTCTCCTGTTCATCGTTCTATAAACAAATCCATCATGATGTTATTACTTTTCATGGCAGTTGTATATGGCTCTATAGCCTTTTTTTGAATCTTCGCCTCCTGCTCTTAACGTATCATCCCCAAGTAGCTTAGTTTTATTCTAGTAATTAGGAGGGTGCTCCTAGCCCATCTCCTAATTAGTCGTTTTAGCCGTAGCTTCGTGTATCTCAATTTCGAGATTATATGCTATTCTACGTATTAATTTTTTTTTTTTTTTTTTTTTTTTTTTGTTTTTTTTTTTGTTTTACTCACTTCATTTGATCAGTCTTAGACTTGAATATTAAAAATTAACATCATCGATATTCATGTTATTGCGACATTTATCTAGCTCGGTTTTCAATATTTATAATTTCCCCCCTCTTTTTTCATGAATATTTGTCCTTTTTTATATATAGAGAAATACTGAAAAATTAATTACATCTAGTTTCAATCATAACACATCAGCGTAACTACATTAAACTGATTGTGCTTCCCCACAGTGCAGGTTAGTTTCTAACAATTCCCGTCTGATATTCGCACATTGCGAAGACACTGGAGCTCACAAAATTCATCATCATTGTTTTCTTCTCCAAAATGTCTTCAGCATTGCATTATACTAGGTATGCGGATGGAGAAATTTTATACAAGTAACCTCAGTTTGTAATTAAAAAAAAAAATTAAAAAAAATTTTCTTGTCGTAAATAGTTGGATGTAATAAAGCGTCGCGTTCATTCAACCATAAGGAACTCTAATATGGACGTTCCAGCGCTACCTATGGGACATGCGCCCAACTCCCCCTTCCACACCACTCATCTTCACCTCCGTCCGCGAAAGCGACTGCAATACACAGTCTCAAAGACCTACTTTAATTCCCGATGCTCCATCAAAAAGAGCTGCACAAAATACTGTCAAATCTATACTTACATACCTCAAGAAATACGTGAGATTATTGAACGGCGCCATCGCCGAGAGAGAGCCTGGCACGTACTACCGTCTATATGCACGAGTGTGAGTTGCAACCGTTAAAAGCATCCTTTTTTAAGTTTATAAAGACGAGGTGGGGGAAAACAAAAAAAAAAAAAAGAGAAGAAACTGATTAGGGTCGTTCAGAGTTGGAATCCGAAAATAATAAATTTGTCGGTTTTTCGAAATTGCTGAAATTGTGTATTGACTAAGCAAGATTTCTTTTCTGCAGCTTCATGTCACGTCGCATTTTCCGAAAATTCAAGACATATATATATAAAGGGAAATGTTATTTGCCCCCTCCAAGAAAGTTAAATGCCCCCCCCCCCCACTTTGCACAAATCTGGACCTTTTAGATTCATTGATTGGCGTGTATCAGTTTTCAACCAATCCACGCTGACCACTTCTTTCTACTATTAAAATAATTAATTCGTGTCATAACTCTGTCTCAGCCCCTATATCGACAAATCGACCTTTCATAATTTTTGGCGCGTCACTCTAAATCTACTCATACCCAAGATGGAAAAAATCGAACCGCAGGTCTGTCTCGAAAGCCCTAAACTCAACTTAATCCCTAATCTACATTGCCATGGCAACTGTAATCGACGATAGCAAATACTGAATACTATTCATCTTCACGAGCAATCATAATCTTTACGATTTTAAAATTCAAGATTGACGGTTCCAGTCAGAAAAAAAAAAATTTTATTTAAAATCTTCCAAAATGAAGAAAAAAAATAATTCATGGGCATATTTAGGAAGATGACGAGGAGGCCTAATCGGATTTTACTCTATTCTCTTAATCATGTGTTACAAATCTGGTAAATAAAGCATATGCAATTTAGATATAAGATGGTATTTAATATTCAAACTATGGAGACCTCAGCTAAACGGAAATTCACGTATTTATATACATTATAAGACAATCGATCATTTCCCATCCATAAGCCATCGAGACATCTCTAGAAGTTTCCATTGAGTACTTGACCTGTAGATCTTTCTGTTGACTAATTCGTATTCACTGCGGTCCTAGGAGGTTCCATTGAATTGCGTCGAGGATTCCTCTTCATATTACCCCTTGGTGTATATTTATAGTTACGCTAGGTCGCTACGGAATATTCAAGCGAGCTCTAGTATACGAGGAAATAACCGAGAGCCACGTGATAAAGGAATTAGCTCAGCCTGCGCTGTAAAGCGTAGGCTACAGGGATTTATCGGCTAACTAGCCGTAACAATCAGAAACCCAAAGATCGCTATTGTCACGCTAGTCATTATAATCGAACTTGACAATTAGAGCTTATATATCTTTCTAAGATCTGTAGATTTATTTTCTGAAGATTTTCTTCTAAAATTATTGATCTGGCTTATCTTGCTGTCGCTAACTGCAAAACAGGCGACGGCGAGACTTATCGATGCCAATATAATTGTATTAAGACTGATGTAACGACAAAACCAAAAATCAATAAAACATCTCTGCAAAACTTGAACGGAAATCCATAAAGTTCAAGTATGAAAGAATTGCAGTAGGGAATCCAGCTCCAAATTTCGATCTGATTATCCGAACTAGCTCACAGAGAAGCCCGACCTTGAGCCTCCCATGAGACATGTCGCGTTAAAAAATAATATGTATAATTTTGCCGTGTTGGACTCTTGAATCCAATTTTCTTGGGAAGTTCTTTTTCATTTAACTGAAAAAAACCGAGTTATCATGCAAGCACAGTGCCGACTAAGTCTCACGGGTATGGATAGGGATTCCAATAAACATAATGAAATCCTTTCTTTTTTGTTCCCCAACAACAAGAGAGAGAGTTGTTAGGCACCATCACTTTGAGATACACAATAGAACTTGATGCACCCTGACTAACGATTGTGACAATCTTAGTAGAAGTAGGCTAGAACTCAATCTCAATTCTAAATCCAACCTAAAATGCAAAGATCTCATTACCTACACTGCTAAAACGCATCTGAGTAGGTACTTCATAGTAATGATCTTTGAAATAAGAGAGATAATCAACTAGAATTTATATTTCAAGTTTGTTGATGAGATTAAATTCCTTGCTTAAAATAGGGTATTTTGAGTGAAGTTTTGGCAGTCAGCAATATTAGTGCTGTTTCTTTCAGTAACTATTATTAAGAGTACAACTTCTCAGATCCCGAAGTATTATTAATTGAAACAGTTTTTTGTGCCGTTTTTAACGTCTTTTTATACCTGTTCCAGGATTCTTCTTTTATTAATCGAAACGATTTTTGATCATGAAAAGCTTTATCTTTCTGAAATTTGTGATTATAAAGTTAATGACTCATCCAGTTTAACCCAGGAACTTAATGCCTCTTGAAGTTACTCCATTTAAATTAACTTCCATACGAGGTGGAGTTCCAAGCTTTCAAAAAGCTAATAATAATGGCTACCTTTTACACTCCTTTTCATCCAACAGAAGTATATGGATTTGACAACAATGCTTTAGCCGAGACATTACATGAAGAAACAATTACCGGTTTTGAACTTTAGAATGCATTTTTTTATACATTTTTTTCAAAGCATATTCCTATAGAATATACTCGGCCTAATTCTCCGACATCAAAAGGAGATTAAATCTGCATAATTTATCTCTTAAATGAGGCAAAAGGGTAGGAAACATCAAATGCAATTTTCTAACCACTTTGTATATACACTTGCGTCATCATTGGAATTTCTCCAAGTCTTCGTGATTGTTAGAGGTCTTTTCCCAGTACATTATTATACACCTTATCAGGATTTCGAATACAAAAGGCTCTGTTGGTCGATATTTGAGCACTTTTTAATCACATTATTATACGTCTGGCCATGTTGGGTTGATGTTTAGAGAGAGAGTGTGTGTAACTATAACTGGCTACATTCACATAAATTGACATTTATTGGTCTCGAAGTTACAAAAATGTAGCATTAACTTCGTCTTATTCTCAGATTTCTTCAAGAATGGCTCAGACAAAGTGGAAATAATGCTGTCCTTGCTGATGCTCCTTGTTTTCTAAAACTGAATGAGGTGCTATTATCGTAGCTAATATCAAGATTTTGAAATTTCCAGCTCTCGACATTGTGTCTGAAATCATGAATATTTTGCAATTGTGAGGATAGCAGTGATATCATTTCGCGCGCAATTGTATTATCAAAAATCTCAGAAAGAGATTACATGTATGCTGCGAGAAAAATATTGATAATTTTGTTCAGATAGATATCTTGGATTAAAGCTGCAAATTCCTGTGGGATTGATTAACGGAAGGGTCAAAATAATTTTCTTTTGTTTACATATTTGTGTACCTTGGATTGAGAAATATTCAAAAGGGAAGGAAAAAAAATACCAGGATCAAATTGTAGCCAGATCAAAAATTGGTCATGGAGATAGGCCTTCGGTTCGATTTTTTCCATCTTGGGTATGAGTAGATTTAGAGTGACGCGCCAAAAATTATGAAAGGTCGATTTGTCGATATAGGGGCTGAAACAGAGTTATGACACGAATAAATTATTTTAGTAGTAGTTTAGTAAGAAGTGGTCAGCGTGGATTGGTTGAAAACTGATACACGCCAATCAATGAATCTAAAAGGTCCAGATTTGTGCAAAGTGGGGGGAGGGGGGCATTTAATTTTCTTGGAGGGGACAAATAACATTTCCCAAAAAATAATATATGCAGAATAGGACCGTAGTTGCGGAGAATATTAAATATTAGGGTGTGGTAATATTATAGTTTTTTTTTTTTTTTTTTTTGGTTTCAAACTCTGAACATCAAATGGCGGCACACGCATTAACCAAGTAACTCTCCTTCCGGAAATATTCGAAATTCGTTGAAATGCCGAACTTATGAAATGGTATAAGTCATCTAAAAATTACTGTTGCTTACTGATTTAAGTATAAATGTGAAGAATAAATAAGAATACGGCTTCCAACTGGAGGGGTTTGTTGAGATGTCACTCATGGACCTTGAAGTTAAAGGGAAATATTAGTAAGCAGAACTAACTGCATAAGAGTTAGTGGCAATACTTTTAGATAGTGTATTAGCACCTTCAGAAGATGGCGTTTATGTAGATGAACATAGTACGACTTTTAAAAAAAAAAGGAAAAAAAAAGAGCATCTAGGTTCTAGCGGATATGTTGGCAAAAGAACAAAGAGATGTCAGTTTTGAGAAAAGAAAGATAACGATAGATAAAATATTATGAATTTCATAATACTCATAAATCACTTCTCTACAATCATGTATGGTCAGAGAAATTACATATTAAAAGGCTTTTACGAATATGCACCGTCTATTATTTCGTAATCAACATTAGTATTTAAAAAAAAACCTTGCCTAATTATTGTTAAGGCTTAAATACATCCTAAATAAAGATCCCTAAATATCGACGTGAAATAAAAAACCAATAAAAAACCACTTTTTTAGAGCCAATCGGTAAGTGAGAGCGCCTACTGCGTGAAATCTGATGGGCAGAGGGATTCAAACATTTTCAAAACCGAATGTGGGTATACCAGGAACAGCAGATTGGGCAATGCTAGGCAAATCTTCAATCTTTTCAAGTTCAAAATCACTTCCTGATGAGTTTCCAGCTGTTACTACAACTCCACTTTTACCGCCGTCTGACGATGATGTGCGAACAATTTGAACAACTGCTAAGCCGGCTGCTTTTTTCAAGCCAGAAACCATATTTTGTAAAGTCTCCACTTCGTTAAAAGGTAACTTTCTTTCGAAGACTTGTGTTTCATCTTCGACGCCGGAGAGTAGCCTCTTTTTTAAGTTTTGTACAAATGGCATTACTTTCTTATTCGTCTTAATCTCATTCATTAAAGCAACTTGCCTATTAATTTCCTTGTCATCTATCAACATGCATTTATTATCCACATCCCAGTTTGACTGCACAAACTTGATATACTTTTCTTGCCATGCTGGCCATGAGTCTGCACAATAAATAGTGAGTTTTTTAGGTTTTGATGGATCATATCCAATATCTCTTCCCTTTGACTTCTTTTTCTGTTGTGCCGCTTCCGCTGAGGTTATATTTCCACCCGTCGCCCTAACATACTCTCTTTCGGCACTAAGCGCTACGTTAGGAGTTGGCACTGTGGGGAAGAGGGCATTTTGAATTGTGCTAGGTTTGTGCAATACTTCGAGCCAAATATATTCTGCCCAATGCGGAGCAATCACGCAGAGAAGTAAAGCTTGTAGCTCAATATATTGAAATACAAGATCACGATGCATCTTAATACCACCAGCAGTCGAGTATTCGCGATAAAAATCTCGCGCCGAAGTGAAGTCATAGAGTGCAGATTTTAAGGCAAGTTTATAATTTGTATCCTCATAATGCTGCCGAGCTTGATGAACAAGTGTATTCATTTCATTTTCAAAGAGCCTATCCAAAAAATGATTTTTTGGGCCATCCCTTAAGGATGACGCGCCTTTAACTTGTTCTTGAATCCATTCTCGTAATGTAAATAAACGTAATACATTATTGTCAGCGACATCTTCCTCGAAATTTGCATCTGTTACGCCATCTCCTGCATCTGCAAGAGCAATTCGAGTAGCATCGGCACCGTACTTCTTCAACATGTCGTTGAGCGTCATAAAATTTCCCGTTGACTTGGCCATTTTTTCGCCATTTAGAAGTAAATGACCGTTGGCACGAATACCCTTTGGCCAATATTCAGGTGGGAATATAGCGAGGTGAATATACAGAAAAAATGTTAAATGATTGGGTATTAAATCTTTACCAGATATTCGTACATCAAGAGGGTACCAGTATTCAAATTCTCGGCGCATTGAAGCCAAAACATCTCTTGGAATTTTGGATTCTGTAAGAATTGAATCTGTCAAGTCTCGACGCGCAAAGATATAATCGAAAACATCGTCTGTCATTTGTTCTGGCTTAACATTTGCCAATCCAGGACTTTTGCCAAAAATATCACTATGTAAGTAATGAGCGATAGTGTAATATGCCATATAAATGGTACTGTCGCTCAAGCTTTCAACAAGAAATTGAGGATCCCAAGGGAGTTTTGAGCCGAGGCCATAAGATCGAGCACATGCCCATTGATTGAGCCAATTGAGGGTACCCTCAAGTCCGTTCTTGGTTTCTTGAGCGAAGGTGTTCATACCATTTCCATCGGTATTTCCAACATGTTTTAATGCAGTTTGTTTCCACGACTCCTCGCCATAATCCAGGTACCATTGATCCATCAATGCTACACAGCACTCATCTCCTGATCGACTTACTACTTTCCGCTCAGGCTCAGAATAAGCAAATCCTTCTCCAGAGTCAATAAGTTGCTGCTTCACCTTTGGTTTAGCAACCTCTACCTTCTCGCCGGCAAATTCACCTCTAAGCATTATACCTTGATAGTAACCTTCTTTGTAGGCAAGCTCTTTGGCTTCCTCAAGTTGTTTTGTATCTTTTGGGGACAGTATTTTGAGCTTTTTCACCAAGAACTCAGCCGTAATATCACCATACGACGGAGTTCTAATGATGGGCAAGATTTCTAATTCTGCCCATTCTTTCTTGATTCCGTAAAATTCAGCTTTTTTGCACAAATCAGTGACTGTTGCAAAATCGTCAGGACTGTCAGATGGCACCGAAGTAACAACACCAGTCCCTTTTGTTGAAAGAACTGATTCCATAGGCAAGATTCGGACACCATCTTTATGTAAAGATAAAGGTGCATGAACAAGGGTCCCAACACAAGTAGATCCAAGTATTTCTCCAACTTTTTCATAAATCCCGTTTTCAGGAAAGACACCCTGGTAAGCCATATTTCTCGCCGCACGATCAGTAATTATGAAGAATTGTTTTGATGAAACTTTAAATATACCGTATGTGATCTTGGGCCCAACAAAGCAGCATGTCTGTCCATACATAGTTTCAGGTCTTAAAGTTGCCGGCACAAAGAACGTATCTGCATCATCTGGTATCTTATCCTCAATTATTTTCTTAGCCTCGGGCGCCCAGTCTAAAACTTTAAGCTTCAAAGCTGTATACTCTTGGGGTCCAACTGCTTCACCCTCGCTTCTATCATGATCCATACAAGGTTGCCCATCTTTTGGTGAATAGATTGTATATCGCTTACCAAACTTTATTTTCTTCAATTCCTTCAAACGATTCATCTGCCACCTTACAAAAGCATCATAGAATGGATTTGCATCTGTAGTGACCATGGATCGTCTCCAATCAATGCGACAGCCAAAATTTGTGAGGTCACGCTGGCATAAAGGAGAAAAGTAACTGAGCCACTTATCTGCTTCAGCAAATAGATGGATTTCTTCAATTGGTATACCAATGGCTAACATTATTTGAAATTGATATTTCATTTTTACTGCTTTTGTGGCAGCTTTTCCTTTCTTGGCAGTGAACTTAGTGACGTCTTCTCGACGTAAATCTGCCTCTATCTGATCCTTGGGCTTGATGTCGGCTTCCTCATCTTTATAATTCTCAAAATGTTTACCAAAAAGAGCAACTTCAGTTGCTAGCTTGTCCGCACTAGCTTTTATAGGCATGCCAGTGCAATGAAATCCCATAGGAAAAAGAGAACGTTTTCCTTGCATTCGAGCAAAGCCAGTCGCAAACTCAATTTTGCTGACGGTAAAACTGTGACCTGCATGTAAAGTTCCATTCATATAGGGATAAGCCATAGTTCCAAAGAACTTTGGGTACTGCGCTCGTACATCGGCGGGGGAGACTGAGTGAAGGGGAATTTGAGAAATAGAAGGAGCATTTGCATAAAAAGTCTCTTTGGTCTGCCATTCTGCTTGACATTTTTTCTCATAACTTATGAGTGAGTCACGCTTTTCAGTCTATTAATTTGGTCAATTGTAGTTACAAGCGTTCCAGAAAAGGCTTAACTTGCGCCCTTAAGTTCTTTTGTTTTAGACATGGTAGTCTCCATAATAATCGGAGTAGGCCCAACTGGGGCCATGAGCGCAAATCTACTAGATACAGTTTAGATGAAGTTATTCACAAGACACTAATATCAAGTAGACTTGTAATCCACTATGAGAGAAAAGAATCTAGGATAAGTTAGTTCAGTAATAATTTCCAATACTTTGTGGAGGGGAAATCTGTGGAATGTGGTGATTGGTCCATAATCTAAGCTTTGGCCAATGAATGGTATTTGACTGCAACATACCATTCCCACTTAGAAGAAAAATAAGCATTTACCTTGAGCAAGACAAATTTACATCGCTAGAGGCGAGGATATGTTCTCATCAACCATACGATGTGTGGCAAAAAATAGTGTTACTCCAATTAACAATAAAATATACAGATCTAAGACAGTATGGCCACCCGATTTTCGTAAACTTGATGCCAAACAGCAGTTCCGATATGAAAGAAAATTCAAGAGGAGATCCAAGTTGAAGTGGCTGAGACCTAGATGGGTGAAGGGTGTCAAGATCGCACAGTTTACATCTATAGTTTGTGGGTTTCTAATGAGAGCATGAAAAAAAGGGACAAAACATAGTTACTAATGTCTTTAGTTGTATTGGTATACGGAGTATTATTTATGGACTTAAGTACAGAAGGTAGTCCACGCCACAGACCTTTTGCGGGTGTATGCTTAATATGATTGAAATCTTTTATAAATACCAGCTGATCAAAGATAGGTACGTAATTGGTTCTTTGGAATGACTGAGGATCTCTTTGGGTATAAAAATACGCCGAAGAATCATGACCTAAGCAGGCATAATGCTTCACCTGCTTCGTTAGATGATACATAAGCACAACGTTGAAATTTTCTTTGGGTGTGATGTTTATGTAGTCAATCTTAGATGGATCCGATTATTAGTTGTAATATTTATGACGTGCCTATTTTTTTTAAAAATTCATCATTTTCGAAGCCTTCCTAGCTTTGATCTGTTATATTTGTAGTCAAATGAGGCATAATTTGATTTGCTATGTAGACCAGTCTTTAGATATAGGGTTAAAGGTTCAGCAAAATTGCTATTATCGAACAGTCCATCCAAAATTCCCAGTCATGCTTCCTAGGGTGCCCGCTCCTCTCATAACGTCATTTATTGGTCTCCTTGGTACCTTTCCTTGTGCTAGTACACCTTCAACAACTTTATCGAGACTTGTCTCTACCACTATGCCTCCAACAATCATCTCTCCTAGGCATGCATGGAGTGTCTCAAAATTGAAAATCAAGTCTAGCTCGCAAACATTTTCAAAGAGTCTATCGAGGGCTTCAACAAACACCTGGATTAAATCAATTAGTGCTAAAGGCGACTCAGTAGATGTCGAAATTATGATAAAGTATAATGTCGCAAAGTGACGATATGTTACTAAGGATGGGACGTCGTTGTGCGCTTCTGACGTTGTAGAAGTGCTTGATGAAGCCAATATAGGAGGTAATGGGAGAAAGTTGCATGACCCTGCAGGTCGGTGTGAAACAAGACTAAATATCTCTGATATGAGGCGTTGTTGAACGGAAGTTTCCTGTCTTTTGTTAATCACAAAATGAGAGATGGAATTTGAGGATTAGGTGGGAAATGATACAAGTTGGATGTAAAACTTTGTTAGACGCGGTTGACCAGTGTTATTAAATACTAAGAAGGCGTTTATCATGGTCGATGAAGCGTGGTATTGTTCCCCCAATGCTTGTGGCTAGCTGCACCGAACAAGGCAAATTCTAAAAAATGATGAGACTGAATTTTGTCCAGTAACAAAAATCTCGTTTGAATTCATTGTTATAAATGAATTCTTAGACCCGCAGAACTATATATCCGTCATTAAATATGTCTCGTGTAAGACACAGCATACTCTGTAATATTAGTGCTCTTAAAAATATAAGCCGGGCTCCTTCAACTACATTGCAATTCAACCATCGGCAAACCATAGAGGCGATTCGTTATGTACCAAGTCCTTATAACTACAAATCTTTCACTTGCACACCGCAAATATATGATAATCTTTCGTCCAAATCAGCTGATTCAGCTGATTTGCCTAGAATTACAACAAATAGAGCTCATTCTATAACGCCCGCAGCGCTTAGTGTTGAGCAGTATCATGCACTAGCAGACTCATATCTTTCTGAATTGGAGGAGAAGTTCAACGAATTGCAGGAGAATAATGAATTAATAGATGTGGAATTTTCAGTGAGTTTGAATCTTGTGAGCGTGTGATTCAGCGAGACTAAAATCATTATGAGGCTGGTGTGCTCACTCTTATATATCCACCAAAAGGAACTTATGTGCTCAACAAGCAGCCCCCAAATAAGCAAATATGGCTAGCTTCTCCTGTCTCAGGGCCGAAGAGATATGACTATGTTCTATTAACTAAGAATAATCAACTAGATGCACCGTCAGGACACTGGGTTTATTTAAGAGACGGTAGCACCCTATCAGATTTACTGAAGGAGGAATGCCAAGTAACCATGGAGAATTAAAATCTTCATAAAAAAAAGTTACAAGATTATGATTTCAAAATTGACATCTCGCATTTTATCTAAATTCTATTACGGTGCCGTTTACAAGGAAAAGTCACCTTTCTCACTTCTGGCACTGTCGCCTAATAACTATTTCTCTTGCTAGAAATGAAACTTATTGTCTTCTTAAAGCTACCCAGAATTGAAAAAGATGAGTAGTTTCATAGACATATTAATCATACCAAAAGCCACTAACTTCTCTGAAGAAAATGGCTTATCGGCGAGCAAATTGTAATACTTGTGTTCCAGAGATCAAGTGTTGTATGGTTAGACTACTGTATCCGAGAGAGATATTATCTATATGACAAGTTTTTGTTGATTTCACGGAGTATACTTTTTGTAGCAAAATAAGTTAACAGAATTAATATCAATAATCCTGAAATAAAATCCTAGTTTAATTATTAATATCATGCGTTAGATGTTGAATGTCGTCTTTAGTAACTATCCACGTCTCACGTTGTTATCGTCCACATGCTTCCATATAACCCAGTGAAGCTGGGGCTATAAGCTCAGCTCCGCAGGTGCATTACACAAGTTATGCCAATTCATTAGAATGCACATTCTTGTCGTGCTAGTCAGAACATGTGATGGAGCTTGAGGATTCAATGAGGGCGGTACACTGTAAACAAGTAGTATAGGCATTGAATAGTTATGTATTGTACGAGAAGTAATAATGGTTTGTTTATTTACATTGATTTGTTCAGCGGTATATCACGTGATATATCATGTGATGCGCATTGCGTTTATACTACATTATGTACACATAGTGTGTAGACCGTACGTACCTAGCTAGAGCGTTAGACTTGTATTGTAGAACTATGCATTCATCTTTAGATATCTATTTCAGATAGTCTAGACATAGTCGCTTAATAACTCCAGTATTCTAATTAAATCTGTTGTTATACCGTATTCAACAAATTAATTCTTACCCACAAAGCTCATAACTTTAACGTCCACGCATCTGGCGTCATGCAAAAGGGATTAAAAAAAATAAAGGGTACAAGGGATAATTCTTGTTGACTTAGAATACAAGGGATTGTCCAACTACGGTGATAATTGAGNGGACTCATTCATCTCTATAGTAATCCACGATACATAACTGTAAAACAAAAGCAGCATTGTGAGAATTTAAAACTAGTTCAACCGCATCCGGCCGACATTCTGAGTTCCAGGGGTAAACTGCGAAAGTCCTCATCCACACATGACCAGTTTGTTGCCCAAAGAGCACGCGGAGCATACGTTGCTAGCGTATGTCAACCCGAGGCATCTTTCGATTTGTCCTTTGCAGCTCAGGCCGTTCATCCAAACGATAGTGATATTAACTCTCTGAATAAAAGACTCAAATGGCAAGTAGAAAATTCCGAGAGAGGATTACGATACGTAGAGCTTGACAGAAGCTCCGTTGAACTAGTTGTTTTTACAGACTCTTCTTTCGCAAACAATAAAGATTTTTCTTCTCAAATAGGGTTTGTTGTAGTACTGAAAGAAAAGAAAAACAAGGCAAACATTTTACATTAGTCATCAACTAAATGTAAAAGAGTAACTAGAAGCGTGCTTGCCGCAGAGCTATACGCCCTAGTTAATGGATTCGATAGTGCCACAACGATCAAATCAACCCTTGAAAAGATTCTATGCATGCAATTACCTCTTATCATTTGTACAGATTCCAAATCCCTCTATGATTGCCTAGTAAAGCTAGGCACCACACGAGAAAAAAGGCTAATGATTGATGTTATGTGTCTTCGTGAGGGATATGAAAAGCGGGAAATAGCAGAAATCCGCTGGATTAAAGGACTAACTAACCCTGCAGATGCTATGACGAAATCAAAATGTTGCAATGCGTTGAGAAACCTAATCGATACCAATAGTATTGTCATCGAAACAAATGAATGGGTCGAAAGGCCCTCACAGCAGTAATTGCAATGCTTAAGATAAAAAGCAAGCGTTATTTTTTGGTTTGCTGCCAGTGTCCAACTACGGTGATAATTGAGTAGAGGTCTCTTTTGCTTTCTTTGTTTTACGGTATTATTACAGAATAAGAGATGATTTATATCACGTGATTTCGCTTATTTGTAAATATATGTTATAGGGGCATAGAGAGTAGAGAAGGGGGAAGAGACAAGAACAAAAATAATAAATATAAACATTGTATATACATACTACAAATCCATAGAAATATTCCGACAGGGATGTTCCTCGAAAAATTCCTCTTTTAACCCTTTAGTTCTTTATAATCTTAACTTGTAACGATGTTTGGATGATACAGAAACTTACAAAGAATATTATTTGGCTTCTCGGTTTCTTTTAATCTAAAGAGACGTTAACCCTAGATTTCTTTCACTCACTCCGTTAATCACAGTAGAGATAAATATGTTTTAAATATCCATGGATCTGACGAAGATCATTTGGTGAAGTATTAGTCGCTAAGGTTCGTTCTGGTATGAGGAAGAAATAAAAGACGAGGAGGAAATACAAGGTGAGGAAGCCATAGTGAGTGCACTTCTAGCGGGACATAGGCTTCCAACATAGCCAAACGATCATAATCTAAAGGACCACATCATTCAGACCTTTTACATTCTTTTTGCTCGTCGACCAAGTCACTAATAAAGACCTCCACTTTCTGTGAATAATATGAACCAAAGAGCAATTTCGAGGAATTGTATGGAAGCCATAAATGATGGGGATAATCTTTAGTGATGGACTACAAAGTTAGTATCGATGAAACCAGGTGCAGAAGCACCATTACCAGTAAGAGGGAAGTTATAAATCTCGGCTGTTTATTCTTACCAGATGATCTAACAACAAAATAACTATTTTCTCCCCATACCAAAATGTCCTTTCTCACCGAAATAATTATATAATCCTAATTTCTTTCTTCGGGTTTTGCAATTGTGATAGTGCACCTCAAAGTCACGTTTCTGCACTTGGAATTTCCATAGGATCGTTGTGAAAATTGGGGAGTGTTGATGAGGCTGATAAGGAGCTTGCGGTCTACTTGTCTGGTAGTTACTTCGGGAAATATAGTGGACTAACTTTCTTTGTCGGTTGCCAATGGAATTAAGATGAGCTAATGATTCATTGAATATTAAAAGCTCGATATCTCTTTCATGAATCAGAGCCTTTCTTAGTTCTAAACCCACATTAAAAATATATGAGATCATGTAAATGGCCGGAATTGGTCTAGCAGTCAGCAATCCCAGTATTATTCTTGTTTTAACTGGAAGTTGATCTTAATTAGTGGATCAATAAATCTCTACAGCTATCAATTATCTTTTAGACAATACGGATATATTGGTTGGGGAGAGAATAAATTTAACAGTGGGCCAAGGTTCCATACGAGTATTCGACCTAAAAAATGTAAATTAATGAAATTTGAAATTGTATTCAAGTGTTGGAGGGTACATGGAAAAAAACTTTAATTTTTTTACCCTGTAAATCAAGCAATTCATCTGTTCTTTGCCATCCCAAGAAGATATTAAGCAAAATATTATCCAATACGATATTTTAGAAATACTGTGATGATTACAAAGAATAGGCTAATTTTTTTAAAATTTTTTTTATGCGCCACAACCATTCTGAGTGAAAAATGTCTTAAGTCTCTTTCCTAACCCTAAGAACGTAAATAGTTTGGGTGATACTTAATGAGTCCAGTCGTCTTTAGTATTTGGAACTAGATAGGAGATGCCGCTTATTTAAGTTCAGCGCCAAAAATGTATCATAGTCTGTATTTCTGATGATACAAGCCTTCACCAGAGCCAATTCATGGGTAGATGTTTATTTCCAAGAATTTTTTAAATGGCTACCAAAAAATCGTTCAAGCATAATTGATATTTAAACCTTATTTTTATATTGTTCACCAGTGTGATGTGTAGGGTGGATATTGATGTGCCGTAAATAGAGTTACTTGCTTCAATTGTTTTATAGTGACAAGATATCAATCGGATTATGCTGTCCTTGCTAATCTGTAGTCAATATATTATATATTTCCTGTTTTCATAGTAAGGAATGGCGAAATATCATCTTGTCCCATGAAGACATTTGTATGAGAAATTATCAGCTTTTTCATGCCTAATAAGAAGCAGAATATTTGGAGAACAAAAATCTCCAATTTGTTTCCATCTTTCCAAAAGCATTTCGCGACTTCTTCTTTCCCAATCTTGAGGATTTAGTAGTTTTATGAAACATAGTAAGTATTTCTAGAGAAGATAAGGTCCACAGCTCTACTTATGGTGCCAAAGTATCAGTTGTTTTCGTTTCGAAACTTAAAATTTGAATCATTTTCGGGTTGAGAACTAAGAAATTATGATCGCAATCGGCATTACCACCACAACCTCACATAAGTAGTTAAAGTGAAGGTTACATGATATAATCGGCTAAACTAATTATCTTGTAAGAAAATTTTGGCTATTAGAAACCGAATTACACATCCAAGAAGTTGAGATGTCTTACTTGGTCCAGGCTAAACAATATTGGTAATGACTTTAATCGCCAGACTACAGCTCCCGCAATACGCAATACAAGCTTGCTCTTGTATATCTTGGACTCTAAGTTCAAATCGATCACCGCAAGGGCAGGGGTAATGGTAGAGTTTCCTTTTTTCGTCGTAGGACATATCCTCGAGCTCAACTACGTCGTAATAGCTCGTTTTGAACGTCAGCTTTTCCAAATTTTTTATTTTTTTAAAAGGATGGCCAAGATATCTTTGCTTATGACTGAAGAAAACACTTACTTCATATAGATTTTGTCCCAGACCTGAAAGCCTATTTCCTATTATACAGTGTTATTCAAAGGTTGCGATGCGAAATGGAATAGAGAATCCTATTTTTCTCGGGTAGAGAACATTAATGTTCCAATACACTAGCCCACATTTAAATATAACCAATGTGATCATTTGATCTGTCTAACAGGGAGGTCACATGCCTTGAGTATCACCTTGATTGTATAATTTCTTACTTTAAATACGGAAGGTGGCTGCTTCCTCAAAATTGGGGGACAGGGAGGATTTATTCTGTGCGAACCAATTGTGCCTTAGTCTTGACATTTGTCTATATTTCTTTTAACACCCGAATAGATAACATTATCATGTCCTATTTCATATCCTAACTACCTTTGCACCAAAGTTGATGCGAACAAGATGAGATTTTGAAGCTGGGAAAGTTCTATAAGGCACGTCAAGCTTAGCTACCATCACACACAGGGATAGTCATTTCTGCTAAAAGTTTCTTAAGCTCAAATTGGGAAAAGCAAGAGGAAGATAAACAGATCCTTTACTACATGTGATAGAGAAAGAAGTATCACTGGTTCTTTATTGCTAATGATGGTTACAAAAAAAAGACTTTGGTATCTCATTGGAGTCTCCCACCATATATTATGTGTGATCATAATATGATGCTGTATCTCGTGATGACTTCGGCACATTCCCTTTGGATAGTAGAACAGCTAATCATTCCCTATTATCAGGAGTGCCTTACGTCCAGTACGCCTTTAGCTGTTCACTGCGTAAACTTTATAACCTTCCGAGGAATGAGAGTGAGAAGCACCAATCAAAAGTAGATCGTGTAGATGAGGGTTCAGATTGCATTGTCACATCATAGTACTGGTGTCTATACCTAGTAGAGAATTTTTAAGCCTTAAGTTAACAATCAGTGTTAATGTTAATTCAGACTCTGTGTAACTACCGCCTGAGGAACTCTACACCTCATTTTGAGAGCTACTTGCTGCTACTCATACCTTTGCCGCTGGCTGTGTCTATATAGTCGTTAAAGGTAGTTTACGCGCACGACAAGAAAGCCGAGATCGGTGGCTTATTAAAGTGATAAGTATTCATGCAAGTTTGTTTTAAACTAAAATTTATGAGACTCGACAAAACGGCAAGGAAGGACACGTAGACTGGGCATACAATCAGTTTTTATGCTTTACAAGACACTCTCGAAGAACTGGATCTCTAGCATTACCAAGGAGAACAGTACAGTTAACATAGCCACTCACCCACCAGCAATTAATCTTTTCTTTTACTCCGAGAATTGGTAACTATATCATGATGCTATTTCATAATAAGAGCATATAAATTACGTCAAATAAGGTCACGAAAAATTCTTTCGACTCTTTGAGAGAATAATCTAGGAAGATATTTTATCACCAAAGATGATAACACCTGGTCTCTTGGGCTTCGGGCAAAAGAATTACGTGAAATGATGCTCACATAGGCCCTTATCCACGGTATTAGGTAAAAAAAATTAACTCGTAGAGATGACCTCAGACCATCCGGGGAGCTTGAACGACTTTTCCTTGCAGAGCCATGATATCCCGAATGGTTCAAAGAGAATCATAAAATTATTATTATTTTGGACTGTAAAGGCAAGATAGATCCGCCCGATATACTATTGCTTGATGTCAATGGTTACTCTTAATCTTCTGATTATTATTTACATTCTTAAGATGTAAAGGTGTTGATAGAAATAAACGTTCATTTCTTATTGCTCTTGCATTCTTGACTCGAGAAACGGGAAAACACTGTGTGTGGGCACTTAAATATCTAATACCCTACGTTAAAAACTCATGGCCAAGCGTCATTGAGACAGACCATGAATTATCGTCGATTAACGCTTTCAAGGAATAATTAATCATAAGAAAAATCACCCGACATATTCTATCTCGATGGTAGATTTAAAAGAAATTTTAAGAAATGACTAGGCAAAAAATGTTTATCTATGAGTTTTGAACCATTTTTTCTTTATTTAACACAACGTTGCACTGATGCAGCGAAGATTACTTTGATTATTGTATAGCATCCATTATGGACGCAAGATAGATCCTAACTAAAGTCAAACGGTACTTCATTGATGCATAGTTAAACCCAAAGAAAGCAGAGCTTATCGGACATCGTGTTAACCGATTTACATCTTGGATGCACAGAAAAATATTGGTGAGATCTGTAATATTTACTTTGAACACAATACTGAACGTAACCAATGCAGAATGAATATACGTGGCTCTTAAGAAGTGAATCTAGGACACCAATCATGGAAATTTCCGTATATGGCTAAAGATAGAAAAGGGCGTCAGAATTCCTCAAGCATAGCATCCTCTATCATGATTCAGAGAATACAACTAAGCATGTTATTAATGTTATTAATAATTCGTTTTAGTATCTGATTTATGGTAAGATATCATATAGAGCTGTAACGTTTATGACGAGGTAAGTCCAGCCTACAAGAGAAGTATAACACAAATCTTACAGGATACTAAACATAATACTAAAGAGCTACTACAAATCTCATGGATGAGATTATCTATAGCGAAGTAATTACACGCATCATGTGTATTCCTTATCGGCATATTCTAGGACACGCTATTCAGCACGGTTTTGGGATCATTCAGTTATCATCGATACGCTGGCATTGGAGTCTTAACCAGTCACCATTCGGTGTTCCTGCAACAATAGAATTTGGAGCGCCATTAAATCCTCGTATCCGCTATACTAAAAGGCAGGAGTTACGCGGTCTTACAATATCGCTGGCCTCAATAAGACGAGATTTGAGTGGCTTTGAGATTGTAGAGCGAGTAGTGGTTATTTACCATTGTAGTAATCGCACAACTAGACATAATAATAGAAGGAATTGAAATAGGTGTTCAGATAGAAAGCATGTGCGCAATTTTTGTTCACAATCTTCTACTACCATGCCACTGGAAAATCAGCCCAGGCTACTAGCGCTCTCTACCAGGTAGCCTGATAGAGAATGACCAATATACAACTTACATTGGGCTTCAATCATTTGAAGTAGATAGAATACAGTTGCATATTGGTAATCTTTTATCATAAGCAGTTTTTCATCACATCATGCCAGTCAGTTCTGAATAATTTACTTTCATATAAGCTAATCACCCTATTTTTCGTCATCCCCCTTCCTCTATATCATCAACACGACAGTTTTAGTATCAAGCTTATTAATCATGATTAACTCAATTTCAACTTAATCATTTTAAAATTGCGCTAGATTTTAATAAGAAATTGATTAATCTATCGAAGAAGATTTTCTATTTATAATACTACCCTGCCCTGTTAACTGTGTAGTCTCTTAAGCTTCAGATTGCCCAACATTGACTATGATATAATCCATCCCCGCAAGCCTTTGATTTTGATCTAGGTTTACTCACTCGATTATTTTTATTTGCCTCCTCCAGTAGATGCTTCAACCTTTTTTTTCCTGATTCTAGAGCTGCAACGCGAATATTTGCCTGCATAATCGCCTTGCCAAATTTACCGAGAAGCTCTCGAGTCAATTTAAAAATATTTTCAGACTTTTGATTCGATTACTGGGCTCTACATATATACCTAAAGGGGTCTTTGGAATCTGCCGCTCAAGTTCTCATTCACCTTGCGATTTTGGGTTATTGTAGGGGTGTGCGGTTCACCTATAATCTGAGATGACTGCAGCACAATCTCAGGGTTAAATGGAACAAGACTTGTGGCCCTCCATTTTGCTAGAATTATCCTTTCCAATAAGCCCTCTTCCCTATCTTTATTGAAGCATCTTACAGATTTTTTTTTCCTTTACAGGTGCTGCTTCATTCAGAGGAGAAAGAGTAGAGATTTGACTTCGAGATTTAGATTTTATAATTGAGAATGGTGCCAAATCAAGAGGTTGCAAGATGTGAGATGAATGAGGGGGGAGGAACGGGAGATGAAATTTAATTTTCTTACAACGTTGCATATACTCAAGATCGGTGTGGCTGCCCATGGCGGTCGAGGATCAAACGATGGGTTCAATTATTTAAACAAGCCGTTGGTATTAAAATGGACTTTAACCATTCATAGCCGATCGCTTTCGAAGTCCACTCATTCTCAGAAGTAGTGTAAAACTAATCTGGAATCGACTCACTGGGAAACCATGGATTTGAAGATACCTCCCATTGAAAATTAATAGGCATCTTGATTTCTGACCATCAGCTGACATAGATTCGATTATCGATATCTATTCTCGATTTTTTGGACTTTTTACATATGTCTTCTCTTTCCTGTAGCTTAAAATTACTTGAGAGTTAATATATACCCTCAGAGAAACGCCTGTTTCATGCATTTTCCATATATCGGGGTGTAAGATGTTGAATCCCTACAGATCCCATTACACGATTCAAAAAAGGCTTTAATGTCACCTTGCTTAGATGCATCTGATCTATAAGCTTCAAGCTTCCTTCCTGTAATAGAGTGTACTTCATTGTTGCGGCGAGTCAAGTGGGAAATTCAATCTTTGCTGAGCGACTCGTGATGTCTATTGGCCCCCAGAATTTTGCATGTCATTTCACGAGTTTTAGCATAGCTAGGTGGATTTCCTCTAGCATCCTCATTAAGAATCCATTCAGCTAAAAACTTTCTTGGTTTGGGCTCAATCTTTGACGATGCTGATGTGCAATTGCCTGACTTCTCAAACCATTCAATCTAGAGCTTAATGTAGTTCGAGGTACAGTATTTGCCTTAGGTGCGGTATTTAGACTGTTGAAAACACCATAACGATAATACTGAATAGCTAATCCGATTGTTGTCTCAGATGGTTTCATTTTGATAAATTATGGGAGGAGTAAATCACGATTAAAAAGGTTGGGTCTGAAATTGACGAGTTGACCAAATATAGTGGTGACAAAAAATAGGATGGTTAGCTCATCGGGATTCCTAAACTCTTTGCCTTCTTTGTGAAATTCGATTCTACAAACGCACTTTCGGGATGCGTGAACACTGTACTAATATTCTGTTTCTATATAAATATTCTACATACTAGGTAGAACAAAATACTCACCTCACTAATTTTTTTGATAATGCCGTTGTCTTGTCCTCCGACGCAGTCATAGTGCGTAATCTCTATGTACATAATTAATGAGATTTAAAAATGTTACCGTAGATACCCCTTTCCATCTTTCTAAACACTGTGTGTAATCTTGTCCTTTAAGTTGGTTAAACTCCTGCTACAAACATATTAACCAATTATGTATGTAGTGGGGTTTTTAAACGTCACGTTTAGAAAAGTTGGGTTTAATAATTGAGTTCAGTCACGTTTTTTAAACCCCTGGAGCACATGAATTTCATGTCACGATTTGTCATCCTACATTTTCACGAACAATTCGATTCTTCTTTACACTTGAACTCGAAGCCCAATATCATCATTTTTTTTAGCAGAGTATTGGAGTTGAAGATTGATAAAATTAAATTTCCAGTAGAATTGAGTTTGATGAAAACGTAAGGAGAAGGGCGCAATTGATGACGGATTTATTAAGCGGTGATTTTTCAGCTCACATGACCAGAATAGAAAAGCCAGTTTCTCTTTAGCAACGCCTTTTTTATTTCTATAAGTTTGATTTCATCTATTGCAGATAATTGCGACAACTATATTATTTTTCTGCGATTTAATCGATTCAAAATTGATAAGAAAATCGTAGTGAAAATCTGAACATGTTTTGAGCTTTATGAATTTGACTAGGAATTTGAATATAAATCGTGCGTGGAATTAACGTACTACAGGGGCTAAAAAACGGGGCTGAACGCGATAATTAAACGCAATTTTTCAGAAAGACATGTTTGGATATCCCTAGTGTATACAGTTATAAGAACGTTTTTCAGCGTTCACGCATCGCAAATGCGCGCTTTGTGGAATCAAATTTTACAAATTCGGGGAATGTAGCTGAACAGAAAGGAAGGTATGGTTATACCGTACTGGTATAGCCAAAATCAGAAACAAAAGTGATCTGTGCCACTTACAGAAATATTTCTTCATCGGGTAGGCTAGTCCAAGCAGAAATTGTTTTCCTAGCAACGCTCAACTTTCCAATATTCCGAACCCGCAGATCTTCTGGAACAGCACGGCACAGCAACCTTTTGTAGAAACATGGAGTCTGCTACATCTACAATAAGCCTAGCACGCGTAGCAAGATTGATCGATGTAGCGTTAGATTTTTATCGCTCAGCAAATAAAACCCAGTTGTTGGGCTTTAGAAATCATTTCATTACAGCTCCTTTGAAAGTGTCTGCGAAGATTACTGCGTGTTGCTTCGAATTGTCGTACAACCGTTGACACTTTCGCAATAAAATTAATAACTATGGACAAATATGTGATGTCTTTTTTATCTTTCAGTTTTCCTAGAAAATACAGTTAAAAATTGGGCGAAGTGATGGCGCTCTTCTACGTGAGGTTATAAGTTAATTCGTGGATTTTTGTGATAGGCACCAAATGTAGATGATGAGTCCGAAACTAAAATTGAAGTGGGGTATGGCACGGGTAACTTCTCGTGTGAAAGCAAATTAACGAGGCTGGAAAGTGGAGTAAGTGGTGGTGGTTACGAGGGTAAGGCCGTTAACATCCATTTTAATTGCTTGGGTCCCTAGTGATCTCGCTTAAATAATTTTGCTTTTGTAAGGGTACTTAAACAGAAAATTTTCCTCGTATTCTTTAACTTTGACAATGCGATCGAACGTTTTTGATGATCGAATTTTCAATTCAGCCCTCAAACTACATAATCTATTCGGGATAAAATTAAATAAAATTGTTGATTCACATCCCCAAAAATGATCCATGTTATCAAGGAATTCGAAAGGAAAAAGCCCAAAAATATGACTTGATACATTGCAAAATTTGATTGATTCTCTTGTCAAAAGTAAATATTTATTAATCCACTAAATTAATACAATATTCTCATGTCATCTGAGTGCCTGTATCAATACTGATGAAGATATTGTTAATTCGTCACGGTGAGACAGTTGAAAATGTGGCCGGAGTTTAGTAAGTTCATTCAAAAGTAAATAAAGCATAACACTCATCTCAATAGTGCTGGCACATTAGATTCGTCCCTCACAAATCACGGACTCATACAAGCGGATAAATTAGGTCAATTCCTTCAAAAAAATGATTATCGAATAAGAAGAATTTTTTCATCTGATCTTCAACGAGCTTTTTTAACTGCTCGATCCATTGACAAGTATCAGCACAATGAGTCTCCAGTTACACGTCTCAAATGTCTTCGTGAACAAGATTTCGGTTCGTTTGAGGGAAAGAAAATAACATGCAGATTTCCTAAGTCTCAATCGTTAAATGACCACGTCATTAATGAGACAAAATTACCAACAAGGAAAGTGGAAAGCCGAAGATCTTTGGATACACGGGCAAATATCTTTATTGATAAATACCTTTCAGCTTTATTCGTTGATGAGGCCAATGAAGACACAGTTGCTGTCGTATCCCATGCAATATTTCTAGGCCGTCTATGGGGAGCACTTCTGAAACGTTTCTCTCATTGTAATATTTCTATCCCAACCGACCTCTCAAGAAAACTCATAAGTCAAAACTTGAAGTACCTTGGTAATTGGTCTAACACCGGTTTCTTAGAAATCGATATCACAAAAATTAGAAGCTTTCAAATCAATGCTAAACCAGAAGGCTCAGGCTTCGATATTCCCTCTGGTCATCAGAAATCTTGTCATGGAATACAACAGTTGACTAATCTTGATATGCATCTTCACAACCCTTGCCAAACAAATACTTCCGTAATTCCCCGAGACATCAGCGGATTAAGAAATAATCGTCAGTTTTCACAATTTTCCTTAGAGGTCAAGGCTATAAACTGCCTAGATCATTTGGATGGCCTCCAAAAGCCTCGTGGTGGCACAGGGAATTTAAAGCATGACCCCTCTCAAAAAAAAATTGATATATACTTCCAAAAACTGATATAAATATATACAGTACCATGAATCTACTAACTTGCATGAAGTTCACATCTTTTTAAGATGAATTGACCTCTCCTTATTTATCCCGAGAGACTCATACATAATGCTGATTCACTGCTCGCTCAAACTCACTAAAAAGTAAGTAATTAAATTTATTTCCTATTGAAATTACAAAATTGTCGATATGATGAAATACCTTATTCACAGACCTGTTCTGAAATATATGTGGACATACAAAGATTCAACTGCTGTCTGATCGACTTACTATCTAATCTTAACTATCTATCTTTTTAGATTATACAGTTGCTAACGTCAAAAAAGATTTATGTATTATATTTCTCTAGATTGCATGAAAGCTGTTGAGATAGCGGTCTTCGGAAAACTTATTTGAATATATATAATTTTTGGTGTGAAGAATGTTTTCGAAATCAATGTAAATACACTGTTATGAAAGAAACAATTATTCACCTCTATTGTTAATTAATGTCCAATTTTAATTTCAAATTTACCATTATATGAATACTTCAATGTTACACACGACACTATTAATTAACTTATATGAGCCAACAACGTTAGTATAATCATTCTGCCCATAAGTTATTCTTTTCCTGGCGAAATCTTTTGAGCAATTTACCTATTACCTGCAGGCCTTCAGGATACCTTTGGATTAGTATTTTGACGCTAAGGAGACTTTTTCTTTAGACATACGAGTGGGCACACAAGTCAATCTGCACATTCTATTTCGACCTCTAAGCTTAAAAAAAGTTTTTATCTCAAAGTAGTTCAGTGAACAACACAAACATCTGCTCCCTATTTAACGTTTCTAATTGTTTAATTATAGGTCTTTGGTCCAATAAACTGTTACTCTACCAACACGGTAGTGCTAGAACCTTTTTATGCAGATCATATCTTTACTTCAGAGATCGACCCCTTCTAGTCTTCGTTACGCCATAGGATAAATATCTTTGTTTGATCTATTGGGCTCTCGAACTACAACGTCCCTTAGTCTAGACATGAAAATCTGGGGGTCGTGTGACTTTAAGACACTCTAGAATTGAATCGTAAAGAGTGCGAAAAAAAGCCGACACGTGACCTTTTTTTAGCTTATTTTCCATAATCGAAGACGCTATCCAAGTATGTAGCATAATCTCTGCTATTCACTAAATCTCAATTGACGACCCCCCATACAACTTCGGTCAACTCTGTTGCGGAACTTGTTTATAAGCCATAGTGTCTCAGGAAAATCAAATTTGCTCGAGCTGCAAGAGCTAATTTCCATCGATTGGCAACAAACATAGTTAGCGATTGAAGACTTGCTCTATTCATGATATGAAACAGTCTCTACCTGAAAATGATGACTGAGATAGATTTTAATCTAAAATCAATAATTTAAGCCATCCCATAAGTCAATTCTGATCTTTGGAGAGCTCGTCCTAATTAACACAAGACAACTCGATCTTTCTTATATCTTAAAGCCAGACCAACTTCCTATTAACTTTCATCATTCGTTCTAAGCGGATAATAACGCCATCTTTTAAATAAGTTCAACGATTAAGGCTAAAATTATGTTAATTTACTCAATTCGAGATGCAAGTGGCCATAGTTTCTGCAAATTGAGTAACAGTAAGAGTTTGGTTTTTTTATTTTATTTTTTCTTGCTACCAGAATGCTTTCTGAAAGAATACAAGGTCTGCTAAGAGCATAACTCTCTTGAAATCCGAAAGAAGATAGACCATGGCAAAGACCTAGGCTACTTACCTACATCCTGCATCTGTGTACTACAGGTCAGCATTAACTTTATCTTTATCGGTATCAATTTTCGTTCTCTACTATCTAGCTTCTCACAGCTTCTATGTCAGAAAGTAGCCCCTTTGTGAGTTCGGTAGAATGTCTGAGTGGGCAATGGCCTGAAAGCTTGCTATGTAAATCATGTATGATGGAAAAAATTTTGAAGACAATTGTAATTTATCAAACATGTATTGGTGTAAAGAAATACAATGTGATATGATTCTGAAAAAAAGAAAAGAATACCACCTAATAATGAGTGTTTTAAGAATTAGGCTGACTTCTTTTATGGGCATTATTTATCGATCCATAAATTTCTTTAGATGTATCTGCATAAAAAGAACGCAACTGAGATCGAAATTACTGATCTGTTAAAATAGATATAACTTTGCTCATTTCCATGTGATCAGTTTTCTCATGCCTGTTGAGGATATTTAGTGAATTAATCAGGCAATCATAGTCATATGTCAGTTTTTTTTTTATACCCTTGAAGGGACGTTAGCCACTAGATGTCGATTTTCACCAAGTAATCCAGAATTTCAAAATTACATCCGACTAGTGACGCGTTCTTAGTGTTCAAAATGTAAATGTCCTACCTACATTTCACTGAAGTACCCATATTTCGTTCTTTTTTTTTTTTAAGATTTGAATTTCAAGTGTATCTGCATTTACATACAGTATCATACCAGTCCTACGCCTATTTTTTATTCTTCACAAAAGAACAACATTTATATATATATATAATTCATGAATCTATAAAATCTAACTAGATGAAAAGAGGAGAGTGCGTAAATGTTTTACCCTGCAAATTTCTTTTTTTAAAAAAAAAAAAAAACTCAAGTTAAAATACCGTTTGCTCTGAGCCTATGTACATTTCACAGATATTAAATATAGCCTAGAATAGCAGCGACTTCAAAAAGTTAAATGACTCTTTAGTTGCCAAGATTATGGAGATTTGGAGGATTTCGGGGTGTTTTTTTTTTAATTCTGTATCGTCAAGTGACTGGATTTGCAGCTAGATACTATACTGTTAAGCTGTTAAAAATAATACACTATATGTATTGTTGGGAAGCAATTATGTGGAAGTAATAGGAATTATATTAACTGCTTTCTACTCAAAGGCCCGCCTCAGTATATAAGTCTATCAAGCTGGTCCGTGATGATAACAATAATAATACAGGCAATGCCCAAATTCCTTGCGCCAAGCCAATTACATTAATCCTCATTAGTGCCCCTGAACGCCCAATCTCCTAACCCCCCAATCCCCGTATGATCAGCACAGGAATAACTCCTATGGCTTGAACTGATATATTTTCAACAGTCCCCCTCAGTGAAAGCCCCAAATATTTTCATTTTCAATTCTGAAATTTAATATAGTTATTTTAGCTACGTAAATCCTAGAAGGCTTTTGAATCTTGTAAAAGCAATTCGAGCCAATGGTTTAGTGAAACCATCAGCCGGCATTTTAGCCGTTGGAACATATTGAATAGCTAGCNCTTCAGTAACCCGGCGGTCTAGTTGCCACTGGTCCCATTCAGCAGTGCGTCCTCGGAATCGAACTAAGTATTCTGTCATGAATCCTCCGCCACGTCTACGTATTGTGCGTTTTGGTAGGATACGCTCGGGAACCAAGTCAGGGTTTTGTATAATTGATTGTGCAAACGGACGTTCGAAAGGGTCAGCGGTCGGATTAGGAGCTGGCTCTAGGTGCGCTATGC
>QVIK01000160.1:24348-80138 GCA_003957845.1 Oidium heveae | reverse complement strand
TGACAGAAGCCCAAATTGAAACGGCAGTTCACTCACAGAGCTCCGCATTTATTGACTGGATGAAGTATAATGATGCCAATAATGATGGTCGTGACTTACTATATTCCGACTTTCCCATGCATTATACGTATGTCAAGAATCGGGGGTGGCATATAAGGAAGAAGGGTCACACAATTGGAAGGATGCCGAATTCAGTGCCTCGACAAGGGGAACATTTTTATCTGCGGCGTCTACTAACTGTGAAGCGGGGTGCGAGATCATACCGAGATCTATATACGGTTGATGGCATTCCTTATCCGACTCCTTCTGCGGCATGTCATGCTCTGGGTCTGACGTTTGATGACTCGGAGTGGATTGCTTATTTCAAGGACGTGAAGCACGTATCGGCTGCCTACTTTCTTCGGAACCAGTTTGCAGTGTGTCTTTTTAACTCGGAGATTCCAGACCCTCACAACGTCTGGGATCTTTTCAAGGACAACTTCTCGGATGACCGCTTACATCGGATATCACGCCATGGTGATGAAATCATCAGGCCGCCGGTTGAATGGTCTGATGAGGACCGACGATATGATTATGCCCTCTGGCTGCTGGGTAACTGTCTACAGGACTTAGGTTTGGATTGGGAACAGGCAAGGCTGACAGGTAACCGTCATGCGTGGGTGATTCAAGAGCGGAGCCCTTTAATCTCGGAGGCTCTGAGTTACCTGTTCGAAAGACAATTAACTCAGCATGTAATCGAATCAAGCAGCCGGCTTGAGGGAGAGAGGAGATACACGACAGATACAGAAGCAATGATGTTGACGAATGAAATCGAATTTGTGGAAAAGAAGAGCAACCAAGACGACAAAAGGTAGCTATGAAGATAGCAGTGTTCCAGGAATGAAAACTTTCGTGTATATAAATGGGTTCGGAATTTGAGATTGTAAACTATTACTTTTATTTAGACAAAAAATTACAGTTCAGATATGTAAAAAGTAATAACTCATCCGTTTTTTAAATATTTTCAAAAAGAAAGTCCATTGAGGTCGATTGATTTACCTTATGTTTCAAATAATTATTTAAAGAACGTATAGTAAGTAACGATTAGTTTAATTTAAATTTTCCGTAACGATTTACAAGATCTCCGCAATATGAAACTTAGACATAACATAGTGTGACTTCTACGCATCTTGGGCTCATTGGTGGATGAAGAGCAGGCGGAGTGCTAGATTTCCAATATATTAACATAGTTTTGGTAGAAAACTTTCATTTTCCAATTTAAGAGGGAAAAATTTTTTCCAGTCTACAATGATTGGTATTTACAATGCATGCCCTCGGACGGAATCGAACCGGCAACCTCGTCATTACTAGTGACGCGCTCTACCATTGAGCTACGAGGGCTTAGCCAATGGTGATTTAAATGTATATAATAACATGTTTATATTACTCCTAATTAAGGCAGCTGATCCATTGACCCTCTTTATTTATAGGATGATCTAACCATACTACCCCTGAATACTATTCCTACTACACCTTTTAAAATCATACTCTACTACCACGGTAATGTTTTTACCCTGTGGGGCCGACATGGGTTTTTAATGGAGCCGCCAAGCCTAGCTAGGCGTGATCTACATCGAAATAGAGTTTATGCATCTATTTTATGAATTTTCTTGACAAAAAATATATGGTGAATTTCAAACGACCAAATGTTTTTACCCCCCCTTCATTCTTCAAACTAAGCTTAATCTGTACAATGATTGACAGCATAAAATTTTATGAAACAGTTCTATTTTGTATTCTACTTCACTATCTAACTTCTAAAATAAGGAAAATTATATATAAAAACTAATTCATGTTCACTTCTTCATCTAATCCCTAATATTCAAGGTATTGATCTATGTTATAAAGAGGTCAATATCTGGTTGGACCTCCACCAGCATCTATAACCGCCTGACACCTGGCAGGCAATCCTTCAAGTAGTTTTATTAGGAATTCAGCAGGCACGGAGTGCCATGCCTCCGTAACAATTACTCGAAGTGAATTGTGCGTTCGCTGTCTTCCACCATCCAGATTTGGATAATTCCGCTGGATGTAGTCTTTCATCCAGCACCAGACAGCTTCGATAGGGTTGAGATCAGGAGAGTAAGGTGTCCAATCGATTGGAATTATCGATCTCTCTTGCAACTCTTCCATCGTGTTTTCACATGCGTGTGCAGGAGCATTGTCCTGCATGACGGAAAGCCAGGGCTTCATAGACACCATCCCGTCTATGAGAGGTACTATTTTCTCACAGTACTTCTCGGAGTCTATGGAGCCCCACTCCTTCTCCCAAAACAAACAAGGTCCCTTCTCTGCTCCCGCAAAACTACCCCAGAACATCCATCCATTCCTTTTGCTAGTTTTTGAGTCTACGCAATCAATTTGGTACTCCTCATTGTTCTAAATAAGAAAGTTAGTCCACTAGTATATTTCAAGTCAAGAAACAAAATATTACAGACCTTCCTAGTCACCCACTCTCTTGAATGCTGCCCATCCTTCACCCAAGTTTCGTCAGTCCAAAGAATAGACGACCAGTCTTCAAAAGTCCAATGTAGATGGGCTTCGGCCCATTCTCTACGCTTTCTCATGGTTT
This sequence comes from Oidium heveae, assembly GCA_003957845.1. NCBI lineage: Eukaryota > Fungi > Ascomycota > Leotiomycetes > Helotiales > Erysiphaceae > Oidium > Oidium heveae. The sequence continues at coordinate 77,527 of QVIK01000160.1, read as the reverse complement.
CTTGTGATGATGGGGGCTTCTTATAAGCTGGATGACGCTTATAGCCTCTTTTTTGAAGCTCTTTCTGTAATACTTTCTCACTTACACCTAGGTCTCTAAAAGGACCGGTGGCAAGTTCAAGATAGGTCATCCTCCGATTTACAGATGATGACGTAATGAATTCAATGATTTGATCGACATCCTCCCGTGAAAGGGTTGATGGTCTTCCACTACCCTTTCGTGGTGTTACAGTGCCACGTTTCAGAGAATATGCAACTTGACCTCGTGATACGTTTAAATGATTAGCTATTTTTTGGTAGCTCCAACCTGCATCACGAAATCCGTGAATCTGCAAAATCTCATAAATTTCAAAACTTACAATTTTAGGTCGTCAACGTACTAGTAATGATTGATCTCTAGTTAAGGTCTTATGTCGTGACGTCGAGAGAGGAGTCGAGGGAGGAGGGGTCGAGGGAGGAGGAGTCGAGGGAGGAGGAGTCGAAGGAGTTAATTTAGGAGAATTCATCTATGAAGTATATTTAGTGACGAGTAGTTTTCTATTTATGCTTAGCGGGATTAACTTACCTCATATAATATTCTTATTACCAGTGATGAAATGTTTATTGTGGTCAGTAACTGTACATCAATAATGATAATTAAGGCACAAACAATTGAAGTTGGCAAAAATCAAATTTAGAAGGTTGTGTAAAAACTTATGAAAATGAGGGGAAGTTATGTAGCATAGTAAAAAGCCCATTAGACCAGGCATAAATATTTATACGTTCGCTAAATAGAAACTAGAAGGGGTATACCCCTGAAGCGAGTATATGATCTGCACATATAGGGGGTAAAAACATTACCGTGGTAGTAGAGTAAGCTAGCTAAAAAATTCCAGACTGAAATATGTTGAAATCTCTGATCAGGAATCTCAATCTGTAGGAGAGATCAACTCTACAGCCTTGAATGACCTAAATCTGGCAACAAACTACAAAAAAATATTAGGATACATACAATAGACGTAGCTCCAGCCTCGGAGTCATAATTTTATCAAATGTTATACCAATCAACTACTCCATCTTGAGACCACGACGAGCTAACGAGCTGAAAGCGATTAATGAGCCTTAAAAGCGCACCTGGGCTTCTCGACAGGTGATCTTTTCACAGTGGTTAACTCCATTGGGCTTCTCTTAAAAAATCAGCTGATTGATTAGCAGCAGAAAATTACTGCAGCTAAGAATATTGTGGCACATGAGCATCGAATAGCCATGTTCTGCAAACTTACAACTCATGAACCTACATATAGCTTTTGGAAAGTACTCAAGTAGTACAAAATGGTCGTAGATATTGAGAGTCCTGAAGCCCACCCGTTAGAAGTAAGTACTAAAGTCTTTTCTAGGACTAAGGGTTTTTCTTGCTGTCACCGAATTGACGATTTTAATGGTGTGGCCAGGTGCTGGAGCCTCAAGACCTTTATTCTCATTTGCGGTATTCAAAGTTAGATTCAAGCTCTAGCTCTATTCAAAAGAATGACGACGTTCTTAATGATAACCATGTGAATTTTGAGGTACATAGTGCAAAGATTACTAAAGCCGGAGATATTAGAACTTGAAATGAATTATACGAGGACATATTAAGTGTTGAAGACTCTGCAATAAGAAAAGGGAAGGGTCGGCTAAAAGGGTCACTCGGTAAAAAGAGGCAGTTAACATTTGAAAATAGTATCCATAGTGAATCCTCTTCATTTAAGATTGCCCAAGAAGATAAATGGAATAAAATATCTTCATTCGACAAAATTTCGACAAACGGTCTAGATATCCACATAATATATCTAAGAAGTTATGTAGGACGAAGAGGTGTTCTTATGAAAAATGTCCACTTCTTGGTGACAGGAGTACCAGATTATATGTTGTCATCTTTCAGTGTTATTGAGCCGAGTTAGGGCACATTAGGTTAGATACACAGAATACATCATAAAGTTAATAGTTAATCCTTGATTTATAAAATTTCGATTTGATTTGACATGATATTATATGCTGGCTCAGAGTTGAACTTTGAGCCTCCCTAATTTATTTAGCTAGTTGCTAATTTATGGATATTATTTACGCCTGTTAATTATGAGATTATAAGATTTAGTGCGTTTTTACCAACATATTATGTGCGCTTTAGTTTAAGAGCCAATCAGCAATTTATCTTCCAAATGCGACTAAATACGGGTGTCAGCAAATGAGGTCTCATAGTTTAACAGTTCCTCTACTGTCTACCAGCAGTTTAACCGCTCCCTATATTATTACTATAAAACTCATAATTTAAGATGATCGGCCAATTATTTAAAATAGCGCAGATAATAACTTCTTCCGCAGAATCTATAATTACATGAACAGGGGGCTATCGGTATTACCCGCCTACAAGTGGCTGTTCCAAATATATGTGTCAACACCACCGTAATCTTTACCTTCATTTATATCTCCCAGGGTCGATCAACACAGCTACGGAATTCATGTGCAACACCTCAACAAGTGTTTCTTTTCCTTTTAGATTTATTATCTTGGGTAACAGATGCATCTTCTGAGGTTGCAAGCTCTCTTTGTATATTGCTCGGTTTGACTTGGCAGCATTGTCCTCGTGTTGCGAATGCGAATGCATAATCTCCATTTAAAACTCCCATTGATTACCCTAGTGGTTGTATCAATCCAGCATCTTATTTTGTGCTTGATTGAGCAGAAAAACTGCTGCCATTCCCAAACTGCGTCAGATTCTGCTCAAAATGTTGTGACCTAGTTTTCTGATGTGATTCCCAAGTTAAGATAACCTGTCCTAGCTGGAATACAGGATTGGATAGCGAAATAGAAGTACTTTCAATATATTTTCGATGTCAGCCCTCGAAAAGTTTGAGTTTAAACCACTATTTTCAAAAATTATCAATATCTGAAGATAACAGACGGCTGAAAGAAGGAGAAAACATTTTGAGACGGGCAATAAGGGAACTAATGCCCTCAAAGCTAATAATGACGCATGATTCACTAGGTCTTTCACGAATTTATAAATACTTTTGGATGATATCCTTTGTTTAAGGGTTGAGTGTAGTAGGTGTTATACTTGTCCATTCTACTGCAAATAAGTACCTACTCTATTCGGACATGTATCATCAACCATAAAGAGGATTACCACGGGCAGTTAAAAAACTATGGGCGCTTTGCAAGATGTGAAGCGAAGAAAGATAGCGGTCAAGATCAAGATAGAGTTACATTTAATTTTCCTTACACAGGACGTAGTGTAAATTCTGTTTAGATGTGGCAAAGGTGATATAAGCCAAAAATTTCATGAGATAATGTGAAGAAGCATGTTGAGGCTGTTATCACAGTAGAAGAATTCTGTAATGCCACTCATCTACATGATAGCGTGCGTCTAGAAGTCAGTTTCCTCTACTTTCTCAATTAAGGTAGACACTGAAAAAGAAAGCTACGAAGAAGCTTTTGAGTCGGAATGGGAACAACTAATTTAATTTTTGTCCCGCCTGTAATTCTCAGATGATTAAATTGATTTTATTAATAAAACTTTGGAAGAGATAAATCGATACTGCTGATCATTCATGGCCTCATAAGCAACGATTTTCAACTGTCATGTCTCTTTTGTATTATATTTAGAGTAATATATGAATCTAAAGACAATTTAAGTTGTGAATACGACCTATTAAAGAAAGTTTTGATGATGTAATGGCAATTTCATGATAATAGTACTGTACACTGAGAGCAATCAAGATCTCATCTGAAATTTAAGTGAGAGATTTTTGAGGATCAAATAATTATTTCTTGGAAATAGAAGCATAGAAGTTGATATTACGACCATAACTTATTGAGTTTAAATTGGATTTTGAGAGTCAAAACTATTTCGAGTTTAAGATGCTAGGTTTTGTTGTGCTTGGAGCAATGCTTGCTGGGGTCCCTAGTGACTGCTGGGGAGGGGCTGTAAAAGAGCAGAGCAGTTACCAGATTCGCTCTGGATGTTCCACATTCTATATTACTACGACGGTTGGACGTAATTATCTGTAGGGGGGATCTATTTAGTAATGCATCCATTTTTACCTCTATTGCAGAAAATTCTATCATTAAGTCCATTAATGATCTAGTTGCAAAATGACATTCGGAGAGTTTGAGAATGTATCAGAAATGTTGACAGTTATAGAATACTTCAGTAGCGAGCGCACGCCTGTCCGTCCGCAGCAGCCAAAAACGAAAACGAGTTCAAAGAGAAGATTAAGGATTTCTTGGAGAAGAAAATCTTCAACTTATAGGCATTGAAAAGAAAATAAAGGCTCAACAGTTGGGCGACGAACAAGCAAGCACTATTAGTGGTGAATCTTCCGTCTGCAAAGAAGATAAGTGTGAGTCGTGCAAGCAAGCTTGCTATACAAGAAACAGCCACCCTGAATGTATCTGGAGGAAGCCTTTAATAAATCCTCGACTTTAAAATGTACTGCTAGTTACTATTTATCATGTCTACCAAATTCTAAACTGTGTGGGATCGAGAATCCACGGATAGCTGATCACAGATGTTAGCAACTAATTCAATTGATACAGATTACAATAGATTCTGATGTAGTGATATGAAGGATATCTATATAATTTAAGAGCTTATTGCAGTTATAATTCAATTGGGATTTTTACAGAAAATGTCACGTACTGATATCGTTAATAACTTATCATTTGAATAGAAAGAGCTCTCCGACAGTAACTAGGCGTTTTTACTTTGTCTAAACGTGCAAGTACAGGAATCCGGGATCCTTCAAGTACAATTATCATCAGCATTCTAAATTTTGAGCATTTCCATAATAATGCGAATAATTATGTTGCTCTTCATTGTAGAATCTTGACCATATTCTTGTAGAGAGCCCAACGTTATTTGCATATCAATAGAGTACCTGCCTTACCCTTTTCTCTGACTATTTCTACCGAAAATCATTTGCTTTAATATCATATTTATCTTTCAATGTACAAAACTCAAGAGCTAATTTGAAATCTATTAAACCGTTAAATCTTGGCCCGCTAAACGCGATTAGTCCTATTGATAATGTCATCAATGAAGTATCTACTCGTTTCGTTACCAACATCAATTGCGTCAAATGGTTCAGACGAGGCCTTCAGTACTATTCGATCTACGGTAGCCGGTGATAATGTCGCCACCGTTCCTTTCAAGATCCCAGAATTTAAAACAGGGACCTTAGATACATTGGTACGACAAGCAGACGAGCTAGCTAAACTTGAAGGGAATTGCGCAGCGACTGTTACCAAAATTAACGACTCCCTAAAAAGCCTCTTTGATGGCAATGAGGAGAAGGTATTACAACAGAAGAAAGTCAATGACAGTAGGATTGAATATTCATGAGTATTTGGAATGTATAAGACTGATACCTGGAAAGAGCCAGCCGATCAATACCTTAGATCATTTAGCTGGAACAAGATCAAATATCGAACTGATAAACCATTGATAGAGCTTATAGATTCTCTCCGAAAAGTTTGTCTTTAGGATATTTGCAGTGTTACCACTAATAATTTCACAGGAAATTCTGAGCATCGACAATGATGTTAAAACTAAGATCACGCAGTACAATCAGGTCAAGACTAGTTTGAGTACCTTAATGAGAAAACAAACGTAAGATAGGAAATATACGTTAAGTAGGTCTTATTGACGAATTATATCAGGGGTAATCTCTCTACAAAGTCTCTTGCGTCGATAGTAAATCCCTCACTTCTCGTCAAAGACTCAGAGCACCTTGAAACTCATCTAATTGCCGTCCCTATAAATGACAAAAAAGCTTTTCTTCAAAAGTATGAAACGATATCACCAATGGTAGTCCCTCGATCTTCTTTTGAAGTGGCTCAAGACAACGAGTTTTCGCTCTTCACGGTCACAACGTTCAAAAAGCATAGCTTAGAATTCCAGAATAAGTGTAGAGAATCGAAGTGGACTCCTCGGGCATATAAAAATATCAGTGGGGGAAAAGAGGAAGAACAAAGAGAAATCGACCAAGTAGAGAAAAATGAACGAAAAGTCTGGGGCGAGGCCCTACGTTTAAGTCGGACGGGCTGGAGTGAGAGTGTTATGATCTGGATTCACGTTTTGACTTTGCGAGTCTTTGTTGAATCTGTCCTACGATACGGGCTTCCCCTAAATTTCGAATGCGCACTTATAAAGGTAAGCTTGAAACTTAAGATAACAATAACGTGATTAGTTGCTTACTCTCAAAAGACAAATCAAAAATCTGCTCGAAAGGCAAAATCTGCTCTCGACTCGGCCTTTTCTTATCTCGGAGGAAACGCCTTTGTTAGAGATAAGTCAGGAAAAGTCACTAAAGATGATTCTGCTTTATCATCAGAGATAGCAGCAGCTGGAATTGGAAGTCTTGAGGGAAATGAGTACACAGCATACGTTTACTACGAATTTGAGATTATATAATAATTTTATAAGGGTATTAAGATTAGTATGAGAAATAACTTATCAGAAATCTATACGATTAATAGATAAATGCACTTGTCTGCCCTTCAAATAGTTTTTAGTTGGGCATTACCTTCCATATAATCATTAATATTTATTCTCTTCATAAATCAACTTCATCTTTTACATTTTAGCTCATTTACCACAAAACTCATGCTTCAATAACAGAAATAGTCTTAGTAGATATAGTGCGACTGCAACTTAGTTTGTAATTAATTTTGATTGGATTTAGTGTGAGGCTGGAAAATGACCCATATCATGCATGACAAGTCACGTTACTGGTAATTGTTATTAGAGAGAGTAAAGTTAAAGTGCTAGGGTAGTTGAAAAATGTAGGTTATAACAAAACAAAAACAAAGTTTTATTGTGTTGATTTCAGTCTTGCGTCAGAGCCATTTATTGTTGTCAGGGGGCGTTCTTCAGAATTATATAAATAAACATATAAACTTGCGAAGATACTATATTTACACTAAAGACAACTTCTATACTCATGATAAAAACACATGGATCAATATTAGAAGTTCTTTTAATATTAATTCCCCAATTCATGCCCTATCATATCCCCTTTACCCCTCCCCATTTCATCCCTTATCCAATATAACCTGATTATTTCTACAACAAAAAGATGCCTCCAACACGCACCAAACGTCAGTTTTCTATGGTAGACATTGCCAAGTCGAGAGCGCGAGCACGCTTGAAAAACAAGGGCCTAGCACCAGACCTCATTGATGTCGATGCAGTTGAGGCTGCTATAAATGAAAAGGATTGTCCCGACATGGAAAAGATCGAAGAAGTAATCGATAAGCTAATACTCAAAGGTCTGGATGAATCATGTTGGGCCTTTAAGGCTCCCCCAAGTTCATGACAAGCCTTACATCATCTATTACCTCTGTAGGCACACTCAGACCAACTGAAAAAATTAAATTGCCAATGACCGCTTCACTACCGGTGGTTCAAGCACAACTATGCACTTCTCAATCCGGCAAAGAGCCAGTTGTGGTAGATCTATCTATCTCGCAGTTCTTCCCAAGTACACCCTCATCTAGTGTGCCAAATGATACTCCATCCACTATAGAGAGTAATAAAAATACTCCATGCCCACCCGAGCTTCAAGAATTAGTAGAAGTAGAGCAACGACGTGCAGCCCAAATAGCAGCAAATATAGAAATCTGCACTACTGCAATAAATAGTGTCGAAGCTGCCCTCGCTCCCCTATCAAACGGCACTCGAAACAACTTTGTAGCCTCATTAAAGGTCTACCTTAGATCTGCGATTGCGCAATTTCTACACTTTGGTGCCACAATACCTCTTCCAATGCTTCCTCCCCGTCCTACTGGTCCACCCCCAGCTGTAACGATCATAAGAAAAGCAACAAGAAAAATACCCACCGCCAAAGCAGCTCTTATAAATATTGCACAAAACCATTCTCGAAATACCTGGACCACCATTGCAAATAAAGCTCATCAAAAGTATCCAGCTATACCAAATATGAGCCAAAGTCCCACATCAAAAATGACAGGAAAAAGCATATCAAAATCTTCATCACACTCAGGGACTGATGAGCGCTTGTTCCTCCGCATTTCCAAACACCATGAATGGAGTCTCCTATCCCCATGTGTAGTTTGTGAAAAATTATGCGTCCATCTGAACTGCTCATCTTCCGACAACTGTCAGATAACTCGGACTCCCACAGGCTATGCGCTTACCACCAAAGATATGGAAGTACAGAAAATGCTATTAAACAATAATGATGGTCTATCCACACACGCTGCTAAGTTAGAGCTAGTATCAGGTCTCAAAGCCTATAGAATCGCCACTGTCCTGATAGCCTTAAGAACTCCTAATGGACTGATGACGTTTGACAATACTAACATTATGGCGGAGATTACTAGAGTACTAATGTCACACCCAAGATGGTTCGGCTACATGGCAAGTCCCGCCCAGGTGCACCCTATCGTTCCTGGCTTGCACATTTCACACGAGACCAAGCTCCTAGGCCTGGCTTTCGTCAAATAGACGAATCAGGGTTCGCAGTTGTGAACAAGCCTAGGCAACCTATTATCAGTGCAAACGTTGCCATGGCTTCCATGCTACACGCGGCTGCTCTAGAGCGCCTGCCTGCGGAAACTGTGGATCCACAATGCATGCAACTACTGAATGTAAGGCGCCTACCAGGTGTCGCAATTGCGGAGGACCACATAGATTGGATAGTAGAAATTGCTTAGCCTGCCCCTCTCGCTCAGATCCAGTTAGAAAAGAACAACTAAAAATAATCAGACAAATGGGTAAAAGAGAATACCACGCTGAACTCAGGGCCAAAGCTGCTGTGATACGCGCAGAAGCTGCAGCTGTAGCTGCCGAACTAGTACCAACTATCGACCAGAATAATGATGAGACTGTCACTGCGATTAATCTTACCCAAATGATGCATCATCATCTTTTAATCCGGAACAACCAGTTCAAGAATACGTACCCTGCTAGAAATTAAGTAATGATATTAAGCGACGGGCTACTAGGCTTGGAGATTTAGATCACTTGGAAGATATTAGTAGAATTGGGACAGTAAAGAGTCTGGAGTCTGTAGTATGAGGTTGGCTTTGAGATGTTGATTGCTCCAAGTTAGATGCAGAGTGCTATCTATCTATCTATCTATCTATCTATCTATCTATCTATCTATCTATCTATCTATCTATCTATCTATCTATCTATCTATCTATCTATCTATCTATCTATCTATCTATCTATCTATCTATCTATCTATCTATCTATCTATCTATCTATCTATCTATCTATCTATCTATCTATCTATCTATCTATCTATCTAAGAAAAAAAATGAACACTTGTTAGTATGAGATTACAGTGATACACTCAGAAAATAGAATACCACACTGGTTGAAATATCAACTTGTGTCAATGTCATTCTAAAAAGAAGGTTAGCTAATATGGCTAGGGGATGCATTAATAGTCATGAAATTTGTTGCATTATCGAACACAATGATTTTCCTAAAAACAGAGATTACCGTTTCCGGAAAATGCTGCTTTGGACACTAATTTTCAATATACCTAACATCACTTATGCTATGGAGCTCACTTCTCTTTATTATAATGATGTGAAAAGAAATTTAAATAAATTTGAGGACGATGGCGGCAACGGTTTTGCCTGATCATTTCCAACAACCGGAAAATCAAAATCCAACCACAATCGTATCGTTTTGAGAGTTCATTCACGTCGTGGTTTTGGTCGAGAAAATGAGGAAAATTCAGTGCCTAGAAAGAGAAAGTATAGATGTGGCTCTAGGATGACGAATTGTCCGTGGAAAACCACCTTTTTTTCGGCTCAAGGAGCGCGTAGGGTAGATTCTTGTAGTAACAAATCACCACCACAACCATAAGCCAAACGAAGAAATTTCACTTCCTCAATTCCGGAGGCTTGATGTGGAGCCTTATAAATTATTGCGGAATGTCCGATATGAGGCTACACCAAGCTCCAGGTTATCACACTAAAATGAGACATATAAGTTTAAAGGGAGATCTTTAGGCGGAAAAGCTAGAATTCATGTACTTTTCGATGAGCTTGAGAGGGACTTTAGGGTAAGAAAGTGCATCTAGTCTTTCCCCATTCAATCGAGAGTGAGTATTCAATACAACACTTTTATAGATATCCAGTATTAGCTGGAGACCACTTGGAGCATCTTTTTTTTCGCTAACCCGTACACAATTGAAATGCTGAAAGAACATCCGGATATTCTCATAATTGACTACGCTTATAAAACCAATGCTTTCAACATACCTTTCCTTCAAATCGCAGGCATTAATAGCATGAGCTTAGCCTACAAAATTGCCTTCTACTGTATTTCAATTGAGCAAAAGCTTAGTTATTATTTTGTTATAAAGTTTTTATATGAACTGTTCACTTTCGTAGGTCGTCCACCGCGATACTTTATTAAGGAAAGCAAAAAGGCTCCTCAAAATGCATTAACAACCTTCCTTCAAGAAATGCCTCAAAGACTATACTAATGAAATTCTTTAAATAACCTAGGTTATAGAGCAAATAGCAGGTGGCCTCTTAAGTCTGCCATAGAACAAGAGCAAAGAGTACATGTAGAATACTGAGGGACATTCCAAAGAAAATTTCATGATTTTCGCTCGGCCAAAATCAAGGATCTCTCTGATGAAAAATGGAACTAGCTCGGGATGGAATATCAACCTGTGGCTCCTTTAATTACAAACTACATCAGAAATTACATGTTACCACTGCATCTTGATTGGATTGAATGGAATTGTCAGCATATGTCTTCATTTGGCCAGACCACTGTGTCCCCTTAAGAGGGGTCTCACCATAGACTTAAAGTCTTTTCTCAAGAATAGAAAGGGCCATCATTATAATACACTTAAGGATATCCATCCAGTCATTGAGCGTTATCGAAATAAATACTTAGCAAAAACAGCTGTTGCTAGGAACCATATCGCTCACATAATTAAGGATTTTGAGAAGCTTCACCGTTATGTCGCTCCACCTACCTTAGATAAGCTGAAAGAGCAGTATGATAATTTTAAAAATGATAGAAATGAGCTTGGGGAGTATACACATGCGTTTAGACTCCAATATGATATCCTTTGCTACCATAAAATAACATATCTTTGTGAAAAGGATAATGCATTTTTTATAGCTTGATCCAATAAGGGAAAAACTGGTGATTTAATCTCACAAAAAGCACAAGACTGTGAGCCTTTCATCAAAGACTCGCTTGTAGTTAAGGCGAGAGGTCGACAAAAGGGGTCCAGTAAGAATAAAGGTAATGATAATAACATATCGTTATATTTATGTAACTAATAATTTCATATCTTCTATTCTTTCATTACCTAACGTCATATTATACTCACTTGTACTTACGTCATATTTTCAATTAACAAGCTCATAATTTGCATTAATAGGTAAGGAAGTAATACCTAACTTCTAGATTCTCCCAAAAGACTTAATTGCAATTGATCGCTCTCGGGCTACAAATAGCATAGCGCCACTGTCAGTTAAATCATCATGAAGCTCGATGAGCTCGATGATGATTTACATCGCACTAGATGACTTTTTTCAATTAGTAGACCACGTAATTAGGCTTTGGGCTCAAGAGAGTTTTAAAATAACACCTTTAAAATTATATGTGACATCCAAGTAAGCTTCCAATGATTGAATGATCACTTACAAATTAGCTTAGGTGCATAATTTAAGCGAGTGTGGTCAGCAAGTGGCTGATCGGACTCGTGGTATCTCGACTTATCAAAAAAAAAACACAAAGATGGCAAGAATCTAGTAGGTCCACCATGCATCGCCAGCATCTATAACAGACCGACATGTTTCTTGCATGGTCTGAATGAGAACCGAAAGGACTTCGAATATCACACTATCCCATGCCTCTTTCACAATCACATATAGCTGATCGTATGTGTCGCCGGATCAGTTGGTGTTGTAGTTAACAGAGCAAGTCCAGAAAGTCAATTAATTACCTAAATCTACAAAAGAGATATCTATCTAGTAAAGCTACTATCTTATACATACATGTTAACCCTTTTCCCCTATTTCTTCTCAGGGGCTTATTTATTTAGTTCGTATTCTCGACAATTTACTCTTACCCCTTAATATAATTTCATCCTACATAATTATACGATTGGTGTATAACTTCCCAACCCTATGCTGGCGCAGCCAGTATCTTGCGAGGAGTAATCCCGTAACATTCCGGCAGAGCTGTCCCAAAACATCCAGACAAGTTGCTTCCTCATGACGTCCACCAGGCAGGTCTCATCATACCTTTCGCCAGGCTTAATTCTATAATTAGTCATGTACATAGTAAGAAAGAAAAATGATTAAACCGAAAATTCGTGCTACAAAAGTACTTGAACACTGGCCATCAGTTGCCCAGGTATCATCAGTCCAAATGGACATCCAATCTTTAATCGTCCAGTCAAGATGAGCTTCAGCCTACATTTTTCAAGCTTTTTTAGTTATTTCAATCAGTCAAGGCAATGCCTCAGCTCTACAGCATGAATATCTTCTCCTCATGAGGGCCTTTTGAATTACAACTTCGCTTACGCCCCAATACTTAAAGAAATCCGCAGATATTTGGAGAAAATTCATCTGGTGGCTGCCACGAGAGGAACAACCAAATTCATCCAACTCATAGACTCGGTCTCTGAGAGTTTACATTTTGGACCAGGTCGTTTTTTGGATTTATTTTCTTGGATCTGAATAGCGTGGCAAACTTGATAAATAAAGACATTCAATTGCTGGGAAGTTTTTCTATGCTTGATGACTGAGTTATTTAGAGTTTCGACATGTTAAATTTTCAGTAATAACTTAAATTTTCATGTGGAAAATAAATTCACCTTCAGGATTTGGTTTCTGTTTAAAGGTGAGCAACGATTTGAAGGGTCTATCTATTCAACATCTTTATGAAATTCATGATAACTGTTATCATGAAAGAGCTTATCTTTTGTTGAGACAATCTAGGAATTTAGTTTTATGTCAGTCAAGTGATAATTAGGAGTAATTGGATATTTTTAGAATGCGATCTCTGTTATCGCCAAAGTAGGGGGAAATGAAAATTTCCGGTGCGAATCTCTGCCTAAAACCTAAGGCCTCACCAAACATTCAGGGGTAACACCCCTGAAGCGATCTCACTTATAGGTTGCTTTCGATTACCGTGGGCATAGTGTATTTTAGACTAACTTGAGGACGGAAGTTTTCTGGTAAGTTGGAATGAAGTAATTTGGTATATGAATTATGAGCTAACTACGAGAATTTGGTTTGAATTATGTCGAAGACCATGCGACGTCAAGTCCACTAAGCTTGGGGCAATTAATGACTCATACTAAGTTGGAAAGAATAGGATAATGCGTAAACTCTTCTTTTTACTCACATTCTCTACTTTAAATTTTTTCCTTATCATTAGTTTTAGTTTTTCATAGTTGTTATTATTTATTACTGTTCATTGTTGCGATAACGTAAAGTTTAGCGAGAATCTTAATTCTCTCCCTAATTGGCAGGAACACAGAGAGCGTTAATACCGCTTTTCCATGTGATCTTACACTAAGGGATTCGCTGAAAATCTGGAGCCAACCTTAATGGACCCATGAGATTTTTCTATAACATGACTATATTATCCTAGAACTCTATGAACAATGGGCCGTCGAGAGCTAATTATAGGGATCCCTAATTATATATTCGGTCTAATCACAAAGTATTGATACGGGTCAGTGAAAACTAACAATACCGGGGTCGATACGCTGGTAAAATTAGGAGGATATGCGTATCCCAACCGAAGCTGGGGGTAATGATCTACGGTTACCAAGGACTATCATTACGGAATAATAATAATTAGTGACACTAATTTCAACATTGTCGGCAGGCAGATGATCGAAATCCTGGCACCTCGACATAAGTACTAAATATTGGGCAGAATAATATGTAAATAGGGATTTTGAATACTGAAATGACTTAGCTACGAAATGATCACTCATAACATTATTTTTTAATAGAGCGCAGATAACTCGAGTCTTTACTGAATACGCGTAAATTTTATTTTTTGTGTAAAAGACGTCCTGAGTTCATGGAGCCGTGTGGATCCAAACTGATAAAACCTGCGTGTATTCATAATCATTTTTTTGACATATAAAGGACATCTAAAAGACATATGAAGACGCAGATGTAGGGTCTTTTTCCTGTAGGAAAATTATCATCACACTTTAGAATCAATGTGTGATTCCGAATTTGTGGTCAGGAATGTAGGTTGGGCTTCTAAAAAAGATTGTCCGGATTTGGTGTCTGTAGTTGAAGCAACTGCCATTTGTAGGCTTCAAAATGGATTATTGCTATCTACCCCAAGCTTTCTTGAATATTGACCGCTATCATCTAACTCTGATGAAATTTATACGTACTTTCATGTTTAACAAATTGCTTTAATTTGAAGCTAGAAATATGATTTGAATAGCTTCTATATTAAGCGTTGCTTTCTGGTATTTTACTTCAGTTAGGTAGGGGTAGCTCACCAGTCTGCTGGTAATATTTTTTTCATATAGAATCGGCGTTTTATCTCCATGAAGTGGCCAAAAATCAATCACTCTTTGGTTTAGGCTCAACTATAGTAATCATCTATTAATGAAGATGCATTGTTAGTAAATTAGTATTAAATGGCTAAATGTATTTCCTCTCAATGTTCTAGCATGTGCCAATTGAAATACGCGTATGGGTGGTTTCTACCTGCAGACAAGTGAATCCCATAATCTATTGGAACTTGTTTAAAGGGTTACACTGAAAGGGCTTCTCGTCATTTCGGGTCTCCGAGGGCTTAGTTTTAATGCAAATAAGCCATCATCTACTTCTGCCACTTGTTTCATTGAAAGTGTACCATTAGTGACAGCATCTAAAGAGCTTAAGGTGCTATTTTTGGGAAAGGTTGGTTTCGGTATTCCGGCAATTTGCTTGAAAGGCTGATATTTTTGTTTCGTTTGAGCAGTATTCGGACATGAATCAAAGAGTGGAAAGGATGGTACAGCGATATCACTAGAATCTGGAGACATGAGATGTGACAAAGTATCTTCTACAGAATCAGTATACACCAAATACATTTCGGGAAACTAGAGTTCTACACAAAACTAGGTTTACATACCAGTGTGATTCGAATTTTTTATCAGAGAAATATCTGTTGTTAAAGATAAACTGTTGAGTGTTGGAAGGAATTGTGTATTCCAAGATTTAACAGGTGAAATAGTCATTGGAGACTTTAATTCAGGTGTACTTTTGGAAATAACTCCAAAGCTATCTTCTATCCATTTCTTCTCGCAAAGGGCTATTTCCAGACCTACTCCCTCTCCATTTTTCATCTCCAAAGCAATCTCATCTTGAA
Organism: Oidium heveae; assembly: GCA_003957845.1. Lineage (NCBI taxonomy): Eukaryota > Fungi > Ascomycota > Leotiomycetes > Helotiales > Erysiphaceae > Oidium > Oidium heveae. Next base: position 62,158 of record QVIK01000160.1, on the reverse strand, counting down.
GGGCAGACAATCTCTTTTGAGCCCAAATAGTATGAAGAACTCCTTTTTGAACTTGAACGTTTACGCCAAGTTCAGGTGGAAATATAGCTGGCAAAGGGTTTGTCTGCATTTGCTGAGATTTCGCACCCATGCGAGAAATATAAACAATTCGCGGTATGTAAGCATCAGGCGCAAGTAAAAAATACTAGAACAAAATGGTAAAGTTAGTTCAAAAAATTTCGCAGCTTTATGTGGTTTATGGAGGCTTGAAGAGATATAACTAGCTTAAACGATACAATTAAAGCCACCAAACATAAAAAGTCTTACAATCCTCATTATTTTTTCTCCAGCTTGATCTTTTGCAGGTAAAACCGTTCTTTTGCCATCCCACAACACTAACCAGTCAGAATCTCCCTCGTCAACTCTCCATTCTACCATAAGTACTTTCGTGCCTTCGTTGCCTTTACCTGCTTCAAATTCAAAGCGGGCAAGAGCCCGTGAGGAAGATAATGCAGGCGCAAAGGTAGGTAGAGCGATCTCATTTTGCGTGAAATTTTCTGTTTTAGTATAAGTTTCTTTCGGATACATTGACAGCTCCATGAATCAGTATATCAAAGAGGGGTGTGTAAGAAAGAGGAAGAACTAGTGAGCTTGAAGTGACATGAGGGATGATACTTATACAGTTTGCTTATATCTTTATTTTGTGAAGTAAGGCTCATCATATGATTGTACTCGCTGTAATTAACTTTTAAGTGAGTGCATTCGGACTGTCCTTTGAGCCAATAAGTGAGCATCCATGAGGATTTGATTATCGAGTTTATGTCGGACTCTAAAAATAGACGATAGTCACCATCCTAAGAAATTTTGATGCAGGGGTCCACCCTGTCCCTGACGGATTCCAACAGTTCAATAAATCATAAATAAAAAGTCATCATGCTATTATGTGATAATGTAACTGGTTTCCTAAATTTGCGATTTCCTTTAATATAATATCTTTTCTTAAGCCGGTAATTAATTTTAAGGCCTTGAAAGTAGATAACTTGTCGAATGCGAGAAATCCTCTCAATAAAATTAGCACAAGAATCTATTTCAGTAGTATGAAAAACAATTAAATCATCATCTCAACCTCAACAGGAAAATAACGTAGAAACTGTCTGTGAACCTCACAAAACTGGGTAAATTCTTGCCATGGCCTATAATTGTCAGCTCTAAGTATTTGTACCAACTTCAAATGTATATTTACCGCAGCTTGTTTGGGCTCAATAAATAATCCAGAAGCCTCAGCTAACGTAATTGGCATCTTACCCTCAAGAGGAAGAGACTCAATATGACCAGCTGCCCGAACCTTGCGGCCATTAATTTCAGTAGTTTTTGCCCGTACAACAACATAGGAGCCAGCAGGAGTAGGATTTCGATAGTCAATGTTCAGAGTTGCAGTCATACCAATTTTATTAGGGAATGCAGTAAAACAGCACCTTGCGAGGCATTCATCTAACAGAGTTGCTAAAAGCCCTCCATGAATAAGATTCGGATGGCCACACAAGTTATTCCCAAGATATACTATTGCCACAAGAGAATGTCCTTCTTTATCAACCCAAACTACAGGTGGTACAACAAGCATATCAGGACCCATGAGGGTTCCTGCTATTACATTATTTGGTCGCAGTGGTGCAGGAATTCGTAGGTGTGGTCGTGATTCTGAATATTGAGGCTTAGATCGCATTTCGAGAGTTAGTGGGTGGTTATTAATAATATCATCGACTCTTTTTGATTCATTATCTTCTGGTATAAATTGGGACAACGTTTCGAGATCAGTAGGAGGCTTCAGGAAGCTATCCGCTGCTTTAATTGCTGGTAGAGTAGCTAAGATAAATCCTGTACCGCAGCAGAAAAGACCAAGAGCACACAAACGAACAGCATGGCCGAATTTTGATGGATTTCTTACTGGATGCTCATCTACTATGGAGATTAGCTAAATGTTTTAACTGGATAACATAATATCGATAAAAACTAACATATTGAGCTGATGCCTCTGTAAGCGCAGGGTAAGCTCTGATAACTGGGTTTATGATAATTATCTAAAAATTTATGGTATGCTATTCTTCGTTTAAACATCTGCATTTGAGTTCTCATATTTACCAAGCATTCCAATATGAATTTTCTGCGTTTGCTGAGGAAATTACTAATAGATTTTCATGTTCAGATGTCTGGTTAGTCAGTCATTATGCAAGATACCCAACCAGTTAAGAGCTTGGGAGTAAGGAAATATTACCTGATAAAAACTCAAGCAAATACTATGACATGTTTGCGCTTGTTGCTATAGTAAAATTGAAATGATTAAGTACTAAGCTCGGTAACCCACTTTTAACCCACACTTAGTTTCCGACCTCTTAAAAGTAATTATTAAATTTTAAACCTTTTTTGCCATTTTCATTACAACCATGTGACTCGAGATGAATAATAAAGAGCTTGCGATACAAAGTGCTATCTCTAATATTGAAACTGGTGTTTTCACAAGCTTATAAAAGGATGCTGATTCGTACGGTATTCCGGGATCAACTCTCCAAAGCCGAGTCTCTAGTCGACAGTAACACGCTAAAGCATGTTCAAATCAGCAACGATTGACAACTGAGCAAGATTACTTTCTAGTTGATTGGATTTTAAAAGAGGCTTAACGTGCATAACTACCAGCATATCCACGCGTCAGAGAAATGGCAACTCGAATTCTCCGTATGAATGAAGATCACAAGCCTCTTGGCCTACGATTGATGTGTCAGTTCATCGTTCGAAATATACGCGTCTAATTTGTTGCTAGTCGAAATATTGAGGCTGTACGAGTCTTTGCTGCAAATAATACGACCATAAATGCTTTTCTTGAGCTTTTTGAACGCACTCGTATAAAGCTTGCTATACAGTAAAAGGATATTTGGAATATGGACGAGACTGGTATTTCTCTAGGACTTTTACAAAACCTCAAGTACTTTCGAACTTATCAAAGAATAAGGTCCACGTCAAATCCCACCAGAATCGCGAGTGGTGTCTATAATTGAGTGTGTCTCGGCCGTGAGCGTAAAGCTCCTATGTCTGGAAACATTAAAGGGTAAAAACTTGCAACCTTCCTGTCAAATGAAGTAGGTATATTTCACGTTTAACATGCATAATAGAACTACGTCATAGTGACGTCAGCAACAACGTATATATATTTTGTAAACCTGATAGAGAAAGATAGAAAATCTCTAGTACTTAGTTCTAGAAAAGAATCCTCTTTAATTTGAATCTTGACAATAACATTTAAAAGTCTAACACTTCCTTGCTTCCTGCAAAAGATACCCCCAGATTGGCTGTATATAACTTCAGAGCATGGGTGAACATCCAACTCGATTGGGCTTGAGTGGCTGCGGTGTGCTTTTATACCAAATATTACACTATCTACTGATGGCCATTGGATGCTTCTATTTGATGGCTGTGTCTCATATACAACGATCGAGTTCATGTGAAAATACTTTTGACCTTTCCAACAGCAAGCCTCGCCAATGACCTTTGGATTTTTTTATATAACAAAAACGTAGTGATCGATCTAAATTTAAACTCTATAGTCAAATCCTTCCAATTAAGTCATCACGGGCTCATAGAAACTGTCAAAAAATGGAAAGTCCGAAACAGACTTCCACATATCCTAGAGGGATAAGTTAAAGTAACCTGGGTCCCTAGACACTCGGAAATTGAAGGAAACGAATTAGCAGATATTGATGCCAAAAAAGGGACCAGTTTAACCTTAACCAAACTCTCAAACTTATTTTCTTTTGCTGCGCTCGAAAAATGGAGTCTTTTATAGGTATGTACAGCTAGAGACTACTAATGGCAAAATAATGCATTCAAAAAATATATACAGCTCGAGATAAAGATTACCATTAAGTTTCCACAGGAGCTATTGCTATATCTGAAGTCATCAGGACACATTATTTCTGCCTGAACTGGTCACGGCGATTTCGCCTCCTATCATAATCACCTTAATCATTATACATCGCACCCACTCGCTTTTTCTTTTGCAGAATCCTTCGTCGCTGCAGACAACGGCCGGTCGGAGACATCAATACACTTCTTCCAAAACTCCTCGGAATATACAAGGGAGCAATTACATTAACTGAATGACTAGATCAAGTAAATTTCTTTAAGACAATCTGTCATGACCTGGATATGCATAACCATTCTTTTCCTGTTATATTGATATATTAGGTCGGTTTCTGGCCGATTGTTCCTTCTATTCGGTGAATTTCACTATGTAGATTATCATCAAAATGCTCTTTGAGATAACGTAATTTTGTAAACCATGACGCCTTAGACGACACCTCAAGATCTAAAGCTGCCGCCCTATTGTCCTATATCCCCTTATGGGATTGCATATACATCTATTAGCAGATAGATGTTATCCACATAGACATTAAATAGAATAATTGTAATAATTATTATTAGAGAGCGATGGATTTAGACATAAATAAATAAATCTTTTTATCACCATTTAACTAACTGTTGTAGTAGGTAGCTATGTAATATTTATTACCCATGCAAAACCAATACCTATTATTTGCAACAGATATGTATAATGCCACATTTGAAATAGCTTACTCCCATAACTTGGAAGGTGTACGTACTGTATGTACTTGAAGGGTAATATCACATAACCAAACAAAAGGGATATAGGGTTTGAATTAGTTCATAAGCTTTCAGGGGGCTATTATCCAATCAATCAAAACCAAACCATCAAAAATATTTCGGGAATTGAGCCCGAGGCGGGGCTCGAACCCGCGACCTTGAGGTATCTGCCCTTTATCTAAGGTAAGAGCCACACGCTCTACCGATTGAGCTACCCGGGCCTACGTTCCGGTTTGAGGAAATTAATATATATATATATTTATATATATTTATATAAATAAAAGTCGATCTACTCACCCTCGCTTTTCTTCGTTGACCACCTATTATTTCCTAATTAGGCAATTTTTGACCAGCCTGTCATTTGACTTCCAATTTCCTTCACTGACCCCTATGTTCCCCTCACTGACTCCCCCATACCCTGGTCAAAGTCCAGTGAAATCGTCTACTGTGAGCAACCGTTTACAATTTTTTTTATTCTCTGCATATAAATGTAAACATTAAGGGAATAAGTCATAAAACCAAGCCCAGTTAATTTGCTTTTATAAAAATTTCTAAAAAATTGGCTTAAGAATGAAGAACACCTGTCAGGTTTAATGTCGTTGAACGAGCAAAATTCAATACGAAGCATATTTCCCTAATATCGCATAATCTTATGCCTAGACCAAATTAATATGGATCTGAGATAATATACCTCTAAAATATTGACTAAAAAGGAACTGGTAGATATCTTTATGAAAGACTGGGAAGTTGTACTTTATAGCTCAACAACTCAACATTACATAGGTAACTTAAGTGGATTCATTGGTCATTACACCGATGACAAGACTCTCGATTTCACACCTAGCTCTATTTTGGAGGGTTTAGACCACGAGAGCTTACGAGCTAATTATTCTAGAATCCTGAAATTTGTACATGATAAATGACTTCAACCCTGGGGTAGGTAAGGCTAATTCTACAACTCGATTCTTACAACATTGAGAATGAGGCTATCGTGACTGTGCAGGTAAGCCTGACAGTGTTATAATTTTGGGACTAAGATAATGGTAATCTCAGTGACATTATCTATTTATAGGATCTTATAGGGAATTGGAGTTAGGAGATTTGTGTATATAGCATATGGATTCCGCTGAGTTTAATCTTCAGCTTAGCAACTTTATAATATTAAGAATTGTATCTAAGACCACTCTTACTTCGATATACTCAATTCAGTCACATTGTTTATTTTATCTTTGATCTACTTAACTACTTCATTAAGAAATCCCATCTTGCGTTTATCATTCGTATCTGAGACTTCTACGAGGTGACTTACAGCTTAACCTCTACTGCCTTCTGGCTTCGACTTTCAAGCAGATACGATTCATAACATTGTGCTAAATTTACTTCCTTGTAATCTCTTGAGGCTTATTCACACATGCACACTACATCTTGGGAGTGATGCTTCAGCATAACTTACAACCTTTTGTCGTTGCTACGCTAGGTTATTTCAGGTTCGTATTTGACACACACTACGAAAATTGCGTGAATCAATTATTGATTCTTGCTATTCTATAGTCCCTGTCAAAATACGCCAATTAAATAGCCATAAATCTAAGCAATTACCTGTGCACCGGACCCTAAATATTGTGTAATGATTTTGTTATCTTCAATTGGAGCAGAAGCTGTGCTGGCTAACTAGCATAGCAGCTACTACAGGGGCTAGTTTTAACCATTTCATTTCAGTAGACAAAGTAAATATGCAATTCAACACCACATACAAATACAATATCCAATTTTAAATTGCAAACTGTCTGTTTCCTTTATCTTGACCAATTGAAGGGACGATGAAGCTATCAAAGAATAGTCTTTTAACCCTCCATTATGCGTCAAGATACTCATGTTATTTTTAAAATTTTTCTAATTATTCATACGCATTTTTAGCCAATGTGTTATATTTAATGTTTTTGTCTGACTTTAACCATTATACTAAGCTCGATCTGACGTTTCCCTCATAGATTCCGCAAATTTTGGTGAAAGCATTGCTTACGTTAGTATTTGTCTTGAAATTTCGAAGTGTTTTAAGCTATATAGCCGCTTTATTAAAAGTTTAAAAGTCGCAAATTTGATTCGCTGTTGCCAGAGCTGGTCTAAGAGCTCATTTTACGAAAATAGTAAAAGGAGTAAATATATTTTATTTACAGTGCCATGATAGAAAAAGTAACTTTTTGTTAAAATCTTGCCTTCAAATGTAATATTATAAGATCATTCTGAGAAATATAGGTTTTCACCAGCCCATAAGGTAAAAGTAAATTAAAGCTAGAGGTTGTCTGTGTAACTAACCTATCATGTGATTTGATAAACTGAAGATTGATTCTCCAACGTTAGAGTTTTCTATCTTATCATCACACACAGCCGCACTCCCTATTAATAAGATTTGACGAAATAGATTATGACCAAAACATCAAGCTCAATGCCAACCTCTTGTGCACTGTTGATAATGAAAGTCTGCGTCTCTTGTAACAACATCTGCAATCTCACACTGTGTATTGATAATAACGCGGTTAGGATCTATAAATGACAATGGTTAGTGAGAAATTGATTGGGAGGTCGATTCTAGAGCTCACACTTATTCTTCCTCTTTTTTCCAAAAAATTTCTTTTTATGTTTTCCGTGTATTGGATATTCGTAGTATGGACCTTGAAATCTGGTGTATGATGTTGCTACATAAGATGTAAGATATTTACGTTTCTTTCCAGAGCTCAGTCCTAATTCAGCACATGCTTCAGTCGCAGCATTATTGATATGATTTTGCTCATAAAAAGTTCGCTGATGCTTTGAGCCCCCACAGTAATAGCCGTGAACATTTTTATGTTCTGCTCTCTTACCAATTCCAAACCCAATGATATCAAAATTTAAAGACGGTACATATGTGTCAAATATAGGGTTTGGCTCAACAATAAGATCCGTGAAAGAGTCAGAATCTGATTGAGCACTTTTAGGACGATTCTTCCAATTTTGGGAGTCAGAATCAATTGTAGAAGCCAGTGGTAAGAGCAGAGCTATCGATATTGCAGTAAGGAAAGGCCCCATAGTTAGAAAATTGCCAGTTTTTACCATCTGGGTGTTACACCTAATATCTCGGACGAAAGTATTGGAAGAAAAATATGCTTAAAAGCAAATAAATTTCTTGGTAAAGATTTTTAAAAAGATCGACTGCAGAGCCACTTCTTATACTCAAGTGTTGATGATTAAAAAGATTCAAAGCCCAGGATTAGCAATGACGAATAGCTGTAAATCAACTATGGAATCCAAGTCCGGCACTTCCTAATAGTAATAGACTTATTTTGAATGTGATCCACTCTCAAAGGATTTTGTGACGATATTTGTCTTGAGCAAAAGCCCGTTTTTAACAAATTGAAAACTTCACCAATCATGAAATTTATTTTCAATACTAAGCCCCCACAGGTTGAAGATCTTTTTATGTTTTCATTTAATAGTAGCCTCTAGAATTGGTGCATTACTATCCCTTATTGGACTTGAGAAGCACGTTCCTAGTTCTTGTTGATTAACAACCCAATCACCACCCAAGAAGCAGGACAGAAGATCATAGAAGTGCGGAAGGAGCAAAATCTAAACTTTAGAGTCTTATCACATGTTTGTAGACTAGACAGTCAGCCTTGATCATAGTTCAAAATTTGGCATTTAGGGGAGTAGGGAATGCTCCGTGTTTATTAGAGTACTTGCTCAATACTTCATCTCTACAAATCACATCAAAAGCGGAGGCTAGATCGAGCCACTGCGATCTAACTCAGCTGCCCAAATCAGGTAAAAATGATATTTTTCTACTGATGTCAATGATCTGAAATAGCCCACTCAAAAAGCTTATTTTGCCCCATAAATAATAACATGGAACCCTAAGCCGAAAAATCTAATATTCTGGACCAGAATAAGATCTGCTCTCCACTCAACATTTGTAGTAATGAATGAAGCGTTCAGAATGTACTGTGACTCTTCATCATCTTTCGATGTCATCATTGATGTAGGCGAGCAACGAAAGGAACATCAATGAAGAATATGTACAGCCATACGATGCTCCATGGAGAAATTTTTCGACAACGATATAACGGGTAAAAACTAGATGTGATTTGACGATTATTTCTTACTGGCAGGAGTCGGAGGAGTCGGCTGTAACGCTACCAAAGAGGATCTCTCGCATACTCGGACGCTCACCCATTTCGAGACAGAAGACTACTTGTCGAAAAACGTCGGACTCTTTACCCACAATTATCTTGAACAATGAAACTACCATCATGAGCGGAGATTCTCCCAAATTCTTCGACTTCCCATAACTAGTGCACAGCTTCAATCGCCTGTGTTCTTGGCGTAGACTTTGAATTCCGCCTCACAATACCACGTGCTTATCACCACCAGCATGTGCAAGAACACATTCATCTTTTCCTGATATAAATATTTGATTTTAATATTCAAATACACTCGAGTTCTAAGCTGAATATCCGCTAATCCGAATCTAACCATCCTCACAAAGCTATCCTACGAGTGTCCTTTATACTTCAAGGAGCATCCATGTCAATTCAGGTTGAGCGTAGGGGTTAGATGGTGATAATTGGCTATACTGGGGGGTATTTAACGCTAAATTAATTTAGTGTCTCTAAGAAGTATAAGTCAATTTGATTCCAAATGACGCGAATTCTTGGAAAAATGATGTACTACGGACAACGACCCTCAAAGGTATTCCCCACTTAAAATTTATTTTACTCCGTTTCACCGAATTTATGCATGTGGACATAACGCGTTAAGTCAAGGCGCGCTATTACGGCTGACAACGAATTCAGCACTAACGTACGGGATCCTCAGAGTTGTTCTACAGACATGAGATTTGATGTAGTGCTGAAAATTCATAATTCATCGTTTCTGATTAGATAGTCGCATAAGAATATAAAATATTTTAACCATCTAGTTATCTAATAACTTAGATATAATAGAAAAAAGCTAGTATTAATACATCGTCAATGAATTGTTTTAGGATGCCCGAGCCTTTAGCATGGAGCGTCGGTCTTTGGGCTACTAAATTCCATAGACCACAATGATGTTGTCTTTTTTTTATATTCATTAATCCCTCAACAAATTTGGAGTGGCCGCGAGCTCTTTATTCATCTTAATTTTCCATTCCAGTAGACATCTTCGTCCCTGAACTCCCCTTCGACATCTGATTTAGAAACTTGATGGTCGGAACTATCGCTTTGCTCCACAGATTTATCAAAGTGTTCTTCCTCAATATCCGACTCGGAACAGGACTGTTCACTTGCCCGTCTTTATTGGTAGCAAAATCATCGACAGCGCGCTTCCTCCTGCAAGTCAAGCAAATTTCAGTGGATTCTTCAATCGCATGGGCAAAGGTTTAAGTTTGCTGTAAAGGGGGAGGAAAAGAGAAAATACAGATGATAGGAAATCAGTGGAAGGATGATGAATATCGATTCATAGTTAACAAAGGTGCAAGCTTGGAAGATTGGAAAAAAGGAAATTAGCTTGAACTCAGACGCGTCTAATCTATCAATGAAAAAATGATAGTAATAACAGACGACGTGAAGTATGTATGTATCATATAACGTCCAACTAAAACTATTTACAACTAGTTCAGCCTCCTGAAGGGCGTAGGACGTGGACGACGTGAAGTTATGCCGTTCATAACGAATTCACAGCACAGACAAGAGATAAATTCTCATGTGATTACCAGTGCAGGGGAATGAATATCTTTAAAGTTCAATACTACGGACGAGTCATGCCAGAGCCCTGGTGATTTCAATCCTGACTTTGAGCAAGACCCTATTTTTTAAAACTCACTTGGAGTTATGCATGGATTTGCTTTTCATCAAGTTCTAGCAGGCGTCATTTTGGTGCATAAACTTTCATATTTCATTATCTGAGAAGTTTTTCGGAAAAATATTAACCCCGTATAAAGCGTTGTAACACACTCTACCAACGCACAATTAATTCCATTTCCGTACTTCTAGACCAACTTTAGGAAACAAAAATTGAGAAGAATCTTTACAAACTAGAGGAATGCTGAAAAGAAAAATAAGAATTTCTAATGCAAATACTCATCACGCACTAAATGATTGCAGGAATAGTCAAAAACCCGAAGATGTTACAGAAAAGATAATGTTGAATGTTAGAATGAAGATTAAAAGCTCTGTTACCTTAATGTTTCCGCAACAAAGATGCATCTTTATTCTTAACTTGTCTCGCCCATTGATTGATCAGTTCTGTTCTCTCAGTTTGCTAGTTGCTAGGCCTTGGTGGTATTATCATAATTCGACGAGATTGCATAGACGACTGGAATTTTCCTTGTGATCCTCTCTTTCAATTGTCTCTGCTATTTCCTATACCGAGGAAGGAAATAGCGGTCCGAACATCGAAATATAATCGGACCTTTTTTTGTTGACTTATTAAGGGTCATGTCATATTACTGATTATCACTAACAATTATTTTCAAAATGCTTTCATTCTACAATATCAATGTTGCCAACTAACAGGCCATCGCCCGCCGAGATATTATACCCAGTTCACACAAGGGCTACATTCAGACATAGAAGCTGTTAGAAGCTAAGTGGTGAAAAAGGACACACGTTGAAACTCATAAAAATAATACCTATCTGTAGTACATGGATGCAGAATATTTATATGCAACCCAGGTCTTTGCTATGGTCCTCCCTCATTTTTGCTACTGGATCTCATTGAAAGAGTGATGTTATTAGCATTACCTTCAGCGAATTTTTCCAGAAATTTAGTATTAAAGATTTTTTTCTGCTCGTGAACCAGTCCCATGAGGGAATTTAGTGACAATATAACAGTATTAATGTCATATATATGGCTTTTACCATCAGAATTCTCGATCTCCTTTACTCTTTACAATACTCCTTCCTTGATATCTTCAAAATCTTATTCCCTGGCATCAGAGCTTGCATCAGCTTCATTATCTTCCAGCACCGCAGTTGCTGGTAACCCACATGGAGGGCAGAGAATTAACTACTGTTTACCCAAAATGAACTATGTCTCTGATGAAGAACGTTCGAAAAAATCATACTACATTCTACGCTTTCTCATAACTTATAATATGCTTACGTATTATGAAGCGACAAAGAAGAATTACCTCACAAGCACAATTCCATTTATCTGGATCTGTGTAATACCTAATTAAGGTTTGAGAGTCTACCTGGCAGCTCTATAGATGTTTCAATTCTTGCTTGAAGACTTTCCTCCAAGCAGCGGTGACTGTTGGGTGATCTTTATTTAAGGTTGCTCTCATTCAATCTATTGATTGAGGTGCAACGCGTGATGTTATCACTAAGCATACTAGATCTATACGAAGACAGCTAAACTGATACAGGTAATCATGCTTTACCTTCCTCTAGCGCGAATCAATTGTCATTGTCGATTTTAGAGCTGGAATACTGTCGGGATATGCAGAACATGCCCATAATATCCACTGGTCTGGAATAAATATTTCCATAATCTAAAACAATAAACGGAGTAAAAATAGGCATATATCTCGTTTTCACTGTCCTAGTGAATCTGGCCATTTATGCGACAGTTCATTTTGGTCAGGTATTATCGGATGCATATTATAATGTCGGGAAAACATCTCAAATACAGTCTCTCGATCGATTACCCCGAGTTCCAAGTCTACCAAGGTCTGTAAACTTAACAGATGATAAGCTTCATTGACATCGATTGTACCTGTGATCTCCATCTGGCCAACATTCAGGGTCTAAGCCTCAACTAATTTCCAGCGTTGGTACGAGTTTACAGGCAAAATATGGAAAGTAGCGTTTCTGTGTACTTGTCTTCCCTGGATTTTGGGTCTTCTTCCGAATCGCTTTCGTTGCGTGCCAAAAACAAGCTGAATAGTTGTTTTTAGCCAAACATGTCGAATTTCTAAGATCACTGCTTTATCTTTATCATAGCCAAAAATCTAAGATCATAGCCAGCGTCTTAAGAGGCTGGATAAACTGTCTAAGGATGCAAGTTGTTGCACCAGCAGCCGCAAACTTACTCAAAAGACTTGAGGTTTCAACCCCCAAAAATAGATAACACAATAGAACCCCTGTCTCATCAAGCTCCACCAGAACACTGGATAAACCGATTCCTGGACGATCGGTTAGATGTGTCATTTGTTCTGGCTTAAACTTAGATAAGACTCACACCTGAGCTGTTTGTACCATACGTGGTATCAATTACGAGCTTCCTGGATCTAAATGCTAGGCTAGAAATTGTATCATTTACATATATAGCTAAGCCTTGGAGGTTACCTGATTTATAAACTTTAAACCAATGCATGTCGTCAGACTTGACGAGAAAATTTGTAGCAGAAACAAACTGGTCTGCACCAAGTCGCCAAATACTCGAGTTCGCGCACTGCCACTGGTAATATGCTTGATGTGGGGCTATTAAATCAACACTAGGAACCTCAGATAGCTGGAGATCGCGGGATATCTCAGCTGGCGTCTGGCCTTTGCAAGTCAATGAACTCGAGTGCCTCTTGTGATAGCCAAATATCTACATATGGCATGTGGTAACAGTGCAGAAGTTCCATATGCAAAAGCTGTTGCAATGGATCCAGAACAACTATAAAAAACTAAAGCTAAAACCAAAGGAAAGGAAAGGAAAGGAACAATTTTAAACTACAGAATCTACGCAAAAGGAGAGCTCACGCTTATCCTACTTTTGGTAACAGAGTATATTAAAAAGATGGCCTTTTCTATTCTTGAGAAAAGACTTTATTTTAAGGTGAGATCCCCTAAAGGGGATGTAGAAGTATGGCCGAATGAAAGAGTATATTGAAAATTTCAGTCAGCCCACTCAAGCTGTAGTGGCAAAATATAATTTCTGATGTAGTTTGTAACTAAAGAAACCACAGTTTGATATTCCATCCCGAGCTTGTTCCAATTTTCATCCAAGAGATCCTTAATTTTGGCCAAGCGAAGGTCCTGAAATTTTCTTTCGAATGTCTCTCGGCACTCTGCAAGTATTCTTTGCTCTTGTTCAGTGACTGGCTTGACAGGCCACATGCTATTTACTCTAAATTCTATATTTCTTGACAAATGTCATTGATATAGTTATTGAGGCACTTCTTGAAAGAAGGTTGTTAATGCATTTTGAAGTGCCTTCTCATTATCCACAATAAAAAAACGCGGTGGACGAGCTAAGAATGTGAACAGTTTATATGAAACTTTCCTTAGAAAATTATAAATTAGCTCTTTGTCACGCTTTCTACCTATGATAGATAAATTTATAGAGTTCTGATATTCAAGACGTTAATTATGAAGACCAAAGGTCGTACGGTTTCCTTAAGGGAAACCGTGGGAACGCGTATAATTTACTTGATTACATCATCTATTTTTTACTGATGATGCGTTATTGGCAACCGTTACTGGTGATGGCCTTGAAGTCATCACATCTTGCTCATTAAAAAGAAATCAAAAGGCAGTTTCGTAGACTAACTCTATGCTTTTAATACCTACAGTGTGAAGGAAAGGCATGTCGAAAGCATTGGTTTTATAGGCGCAGTTAAGTATGAGAACATCCGGATGTTCTTTCAGCATTTCAATTAAATACGCGTCGACGAAAAAAAGATGCTCCAAGTGGTCTGCAGCTGATACTGTATATCAATAAAAAAGAAGTATTGTATTGAATACTCTCACTATCGGTGGAATGTGAGAAAAACTAGATGCGCTTCCTCATCCTAAAGGCCCTCTCAAGCTCATCGAAAAGTGCATAAATATTAGCTTCTTCGCCTAAAGATTTCTCTTTAAACCTACATCTAGCATGTTAGTATGATAGCCTCGTTCGAGAAGTTGTGTTAAGATGAGGCTTGGTGTAGCTTCGTACCAGAGAGTATCCGCAATGATTTGCAGGGCTCATCTAGTTTCTAGGATTGAGAAAGTGAAAGTTCTTCGCTTGGGTTATGGCTATGGTGGTGATTTATTTGTCACCAGAAGAGTCCACCCTACGCCCTCCTTGAGACGAAAGAAGGTAGCTTTACCCGGGCGATTCATCATCCTAGAGCCATATCTATACTTTCTCTTTCCAGGCACTAACTTTTACTCGTATCCTCGACCAAGACTAAAATGTAAATAAACTCTCAAAACGACATGACTGTCGTTGGATTTTGATATTCCGGTTGTTGAAATCGAGAAGGCAAAATTGTCGATGCCATCATCTGGAAATTTGTTTAAGTTTCCTTTCGAAACCTTGAAATAAAGAGAAGTGAGCTCAATTGGATAAGTGATGTTAGGTACAAATTCCTGGTTTCGTTATTCCGGTTTAAAAGATGTAGGAACGGATGATGATGCTCCAGTTTGGGGTAGAGTTAAAGCATTTGAAGACATCGTCTCAAGGTTGATAAAATTTAAATATCTAACTTTTCTAAGAAGTTATAACATCGAAAATTAATGTCGTAAAATCGAGTTAATAATATCTTTCTAGAAATGGTGTCAACGTAAGTTTATATGTTTATTTAGTTAATTCTGAATACCACACCCCTGACAACAATATAGACACTGCCTGCCACTACACTAACACAGTAATGTTGCGATGATTGGAGTTCTTTAAAGTTTGCTAGCGAATGCACAAAGGGATTCGCCGAAAATCTGTAGCCATAGGTTGCGGAATTTTCGAGATGTCGGATTTTCACATTTGTGGTAATGGACTGGATTTGTTAATCTACCGAGTCTATTAAGGTGAATTTGATTGTGAGAGATCCCTGTAGCCGCTGCTATGCCAAAATATCAGGGGGGTACATCTTCTGCTCCAATTAAATATAACGAAATTATTACAAAATACCTGTGGCGTGGTGCACAGGTAATTAATTGCTGGGATATTTTCTGGATGTTTAGTTGACAAATTTAAGCAGGAAGTAAAGAGCAGCGATTATCCATGCTTCGTTTTCTTAATATTATTCCTTAATCTACAACCGTTTATTACGCTCACGACTTGCAATTACTAGTCACCTTCAAACAGTTACTCGGTTTATAGTTGCCTAGCCGACCAGTACTAACCCAATCTCTCATCCACTCCAAATATATGACGGTCTCAATGATCCGTACATGTATTTCGGCGCATTTAGAAATATGTACAATAGACAAATATTTAGTAAGCCTTCTTATCTCCTTTTATTTGCAATTAACTACACTCTGTTAAAATTAATCCCAAACTCATCGACATACTAATTTTTAACACAGCGTAAGTAACCACGTTTTTTTTTTTATTCGAGGGCATTTCGATATCATCTTTTCTCGTTCACAAATTACTATAGATTTATCTTATATACATACCTCTTCGTGAATGAAAGGGTTTTCCGAAAAGCTAATGACTGTAAATATCGGGTAGCAGCTCGATCGAGTGAGGCTTAATGTAATTTGAACAACAGCGTTAAATGTACTAAAAATACAGAAATTGAGTGTGGCCGCAGAAACTCCGAACCGCCATCATTTTGGCTTCGGACAGCCATGGTCCAAGCGTTTCTTGACATTACAGGGTTGGCCATGGCTAGTTAACTGAACTAGCGCCCTGTGCCACAAAATAACTTGATAGAATTATTAATGTGGTTTTATAAAATTCTTAACACACTCCTGCCTTTAATATTTTCTCTAATTGGTGAAAAGTTTTATAATCAATTTTCGTTGCCTGGGACAACAAAAAGAGTTAAAGACATCAAAAATTTTAAAACTAAGATTTGAAAATCAATATTTTCTGTTCACAAAAAACTAGAATTGCTTCTATTTGAATATTACGAATGAATATATAGGAAGTGAGTGAGTGATAGTGGTCACTCGTTTAGATTAGGCTTAGTGCACAACTAATTTCCAGATCAATCAAGGAGGATGGAATCACTCAAGTAGCCAGAAGAAAAGTATAAGAAATTGATAGTTCTCATAGTTAGATAACCTCCATAGATAAATATAACTTATCATCAGTGACCTCGTTCTCGAGCTTGACCGACAACTTTATGTTCCACAACAACCGACGATGATTAGCAATCCCGATTTCAGGACTATGGTTGTGTGTTTTACTTTGGTCAGAGGCATTGTGACGAGTTGACCATGAGCTTTCGGGGTTTTCTCTATTGTCAGCGACAGCATATATTCCCATAGGGCTTACAATTTTTGATTGTCGCCATAGCTAATAAATCATAGGGTTATTCATTTGTACATTTATTCTTTATTGATAATATGATTCATTCCTATCACCACTTGACTAAATTCTGCAAATGCACAAGCATCTTCACTCATTCCGACTGTGATTTCAGACACTGATGCATGTATAAAGGAGGCCATTGGGGTACTAGAATATTTATTTTTGTTGTAAAATAAGTATATGAAGATAAGTAAAATAGGCGCAAACAGTCGGTATTTTCACTACTCACTTTTTGTAATCCTGATAAGATTGATTTACCAAAGTAGTAGAAAAACTAATGTGATATTTAATATTTAGGTTTTCAGATACCTTGTGTGGTTGAGACTTAAGTTGCTGCAATGAATTGAAGATGTGTGAATTTTCTAGTTTACTTACACAGAAAATTTGTTTATTTATTCGTTTACTCTGAATCTACAATGGAAGTGAAATTCGTCCGTAACATCTTTACCATCCATCTAAATTACAGAAATCACAAATAAGAATATTGATAGGATTACATTGTGGCGTAGGGCGCTAGTTCAGATAACTAACTAGCTATGGTTATCTCTGCAATTCCAAAAAGACGCTTGGACCATGGCTGTCCGAAGTCAAAATGATGACGGAGCGGAGATTCTCCATATTTTGCGCTCTGAATATTACACGCACCAAACAAAAATGAAATGGTGTTAAGAGGATATACAATTGATAACGTAGTCAGTTGTCTCATGTCTGTTGCCCTCGGACGGAATCGAACCGGCAACCTCGTCATTACTAGTGACGCGCTCTACCATTGAGCTACGAGGGCAATGTCCTCTGTACCCCCAATCTTGCAAATATATAAATGCAGATTTGAAATGTTACATACTGACTGTATTAGATCAAGGGAAATGTTATTTGCCCCCTCCAAGAAAATTAAATGCCCCCCCCTCCCCCCCAACTTTGCAAAAATCTGGACCTTTTAGATTTAATGATTGGCGCGTATCAGTTTTCAACCAATCCACGCTGACCACTCCTTACTAAACTACTACTAAAGTAATTTATTCTTGTCATAACTCTGTTTAAAGAACCTCCCAAGAATGTTGGATTCAAGGGTCCTACACTGCAAAATTATACATATTATTCTTTAACGCAGGATGCCTCATGGAAGGCTCAAGGTCGGGCTTCTCTGTGAGCTAGTTTGGATAATCAGATCAAAATCTGGGACCGGATTCTCAATTGCAGTTCTTTCAAGCTTGAACTTGATGAATTTCCGTTTAAGTTTTGCAGAGATTTTTTATTGATTTTTGGATTTGTCGTTACATTAGTCTTAATACAGTTATATTGGCATCGATAAGTCTCGCCGTCGCCTGTTTTGTGGTTAACGACAGCAAGATGAGCCAGATCAACAATTTTAGAAGCATATCTTCAGAAAATAAATCTACAGATCTTAAAAAGATATATAAGTTCTGATTGTCAAGTTCGATTATACTGACTAGCGTGACAATAGCGATAATTGGGGTTCTAATTAAGAGAAAATAGTAAAATCCAGTCAGGTTTTCTCGTCATTGTCCTATATGCCCATGAATTATTTTCCTGTATTTTGAAGATTTTTAATAAAAAAATTTCTGACTGAAGAACCGTCAATCTTGAATTTTGATATCGTAAAGATGAGGATTGCTCGTGAAGATGGATAGTATTCAGTAATTGCTATCGTAGATTACAGTGGCCATGGCAATCTAGATCAGGGATTAAGTTGAGTTGGAGTTTTCGAGACAAGCCTGCGGTTCGATTTTTTCCATCATGGGTTATGCGAGCAGGGGTGTGGTTAGATTTAGAGTGACGCGCCAAAAGTTATGAAAGGTCGATATGTCGATATGGGGGCTGAAACAGAGTTATGACACGAATTAATTATTTTAGTAGTAGTTTAGTAAGGAGTGGTCAGCGTGGATTGGTTGAAAACGGATACGCACCAATCATTAAATCTAAAAGGTCCAGATTTGTGCAAAGTTGGGGGGGCATTTAATTTTCTTGGAGGGGGCAAATAACATTTCCCTAGATCAAATGGTTATAGTACTAACATGGCGTATCATCTAGTGGCACCCACGCAAATTAGATGTCCGCTTGTGGTTACTAGAAATAAATTCACATCTTGGAAAATGTTAATTTTCCAAATTAATTTATTACCTCTTCTTTCAACCACCAAAATCCACACAAGATTAAGCTCAGTCATAGGAGATAGAATTTTAGATGTCTTGACATATATTAACGAACATATATTGACTTCATTGAATACGGTTGCAAGGAATTTTTATATCCCACATTGACAGCTTCGAGCAAGAGTTACTGGTATAACTGAGCCTAGAATCATTGTTGCCGATAGGGAGATTACCTTTATTGAATGCTATTTATATAAATCTTCTCTTTTCGAAGAACGTACTTTACACTAAGCATATAACGACGGCTACTAAGTCACATATTAATAAAGAGCGGAATGTAGATTTATTTACCAAATTCATAAAAGATTTTTAGAAGTTTGGAATGCACCGAGGGTTAAGTTCTCAAAGTCTTGGAGCAGCTGTAGTGCCAAGTGGATAACTACAGATCCTAATGGTAGAAAATTAATTCTGTATCTCGAAGAAACTTGATATCCTATTCGCGAGTATAAATGTGATTTTACAATCTGATTAGGTATGCTTTGTTGCCACCTTTTAAAAGATAACTTAGAATCGTATCATTGAGTTAGATTGAACGATTCTCATCGCCACTGGTATTTAGTTCCATGTACTAACATGATGGATCTACAATCAAAATATCATCATAACGTTGAAGCTATAGAGCAACCAGAACATTTAGGCGAGAGCAAAAAAACTGGTGGTTATACCTCTTATATACGTCGGATAAGAAAGGATGCAATTGAGAGTGTTAAAGAACCAGTGACAAAACCCTCGAGCAATTTAAGTCTTGCAGCAAATCTTACTCCAACAAATACGGTTGTGAATGATGTCGTTAATCCCATACAACATCAGCCACCGCGTTATGAAAATTTGTTTAATGTTAATATCAATGTCGATAAGATCAATCTAGTAAGTTCAACCTCATCAATGATCTCTTATTTTTCAAATTCGGTCTCTTGTAGGGTCTGCAGCGGGTGTCATCAATCAGGACTTACTTATGGTAGACATAGAGTCATCTTGGTGTAAAATTATTGCACATTCAAATAGAATAAAAGTGGTAGTTTCGAATGGCACAATTGGGAACTATGAAACTATATCAAGTAGCAGTGGATATGATATTTTAATTTTTGGTGATGATGTTGGTCTAGGGCAGTGCCCGCATTACATTACATGACGTTATTCACTTTAGTTGCCTGCAGACAAAAAACAGAAAAATTGACAAGGAAGTAATAACTGTTGAAGGGATCTCCTGGTATTTACCTTGCCCTTTTGCGCCAGTTAGAAACCAGGAAATTATTATATAATGTTGAAAGCTCCGTGTGGAGAAAAATACAAGGCTTTTAGAGTAAATTCGACAATATAAGTGGCTTGATTTAGACTAGGGCTGTAAAATACTAATTTACATGGGCCACAAAATAATAATCGCCCCTGCAATGTCGATATAGCGCTTGGACCATATCTGTCAGCAGCCATGATGGTTTTCGTTTCCGAAGTGATTACCGGGAAGTGGAACAGCCAGGGAACTAGCTAAATAATTGTAAATAAACACAATTACATCCTATCCTCGCCATGAGGCACGCCATCGCATTTTCACCGTAAACACTATTCAAGTTCACGGGGTAATTATTTCAAAGTGACCTCTAGCGATAGCTTGTACATTATATAAGTATTGGGTTACATCTATAGAATCTTTGAATATGTAGTCCATATCTGAGGTCAGGTTAGAAGAGTTAAGTTAGCATGGCAGCGTAGATCTACCAGACTTTTTCGATTGCTCTTCTTCCTCCCGTCCCGAATCTAGAGGCAATATCTGGTTTAATAATTGGGGCTAAAATTCACTTCAGATCTGGGATGGCAGGAAATTTGTTGGTCAAACTATTGCCGCCATCTATTTTTTGGGTGGCACCAACCACCATAAATATGTATCCAGCCACAATATATCAGCTATTAGAACGACTTATATATTCCTCAATGGATTCTTAGGTGTTCATTTAATCTTGCTAATACCATCCCAAGAATATTCAACATTTAATATAATTTTATGATCAATCGCCATGCGGTTCGATATCATTACCCAAACTCTGATTATTCTTTCATTCATTCCTGGTGGACTCACACTTCCATCTTTAGGAAGACGAACAGAAATTTTTAAAATATTGTCGCGGAGAACACCATACGCAATTATTCCCGTTGATGGTGGAGCATCGTCCAACCTCGGTAATGACAGTCCTCTTGCAACTGTTGCACCTACAACAATCACAACCATAGCAGTCGCAGCAACCCAGACTTCTGTGGAGACAAATGTTGTCACTCTCCCTGCAATCACAGACTACCTAACTGCAACTATAACTGTCGAAGGCTCAACTATCACACAAATAACACAAGTCACTGTCACTACTCTAGCAAATCCAACAACAATAACAAAGATCAGTTATTCTATAATCGATATTAGCTCATCGTCTCAGCAAATCCCCTCATCGTCAACTTATTCGAGCAGAGTGACAACTGTATCAACGGATAGCTTGGTATCGCCTAGCTCATTTACGAGTCTAAATACAGTTTCTACTACCCAATTCCCTAAAACAGACCCGTTTCCACCTCAGGCAACAATCTCGAGTATGAGCTCCCTGAATACAACTCAGCCCTCATCGACAGGACTACCAGGCAATAACCCAACGTACACAACCCTAGGTTCCTCATCAAACTCATCATCAATGACATATCTACCATATCACGAACCAAATTCATCTTCCTTGACCAACAAGCCTACAGTACTTCCGTCATCATAAGTCAACAGAATTACTTATTTGTATTTTTATTTATTCTCTATAATATCATTCTCCTCAGATTAGGGAAAACTGTTTTAGTAAAATATTTTAAGTTTTGCGAGATAAATGCTACTATGATGATAATTCTGGTGTATACACGAATCTATTCAATTAGTTCACATAGCAGGATATGCACTCACAGGAGAGGCACATAAATTGTTTCGAGTTGGTGGGATAAATTTTATTTGTATTATATGGGTGATCCTGGAAATCGGTATATTGGGAAGTCGCGTGGTGTTTAGGAGCGACAAATTTTAGTTTTTAAAAGTTTTGAACAAGAATGTAACGAAATTAGTTGAATTAATCATGTAATGAGTTAAAAGAAATTTATGTATACAATAGAAACAAAAGATTCATTTGCGCTTAATATCTTTGAGTTTAATGCCGTCTTTATGATACTTGATCAGCCCATAAAATCGAAAAGTCTATGTTTAAGGCAAGCCCTTGCCAAACGAGCCTACAACGTCAATGATAACTTCCTAATTACCACGTATGAACCATCAAATCAATATCTACTATGGCCAACCCTTCGGCGGTAGAACATCAAGCACGCCTGCTTGAAGAGGCGCTTGTGGTGGTAAGGCAACAAACGCATCTCATGCGAAAATGCTTGGAAACACCAGGTAAGCTCATGGACGCATTGAAACATAGGTACGTTAACCCTGTGCTTCACAGGCTTCAGAATCAAGCCTAGGAGCTTTTTTGCGTCTGATTGAATGTGTGCTGATATTCACTTCACAAATAAAGCTCCACATTAGTCTCCGAGTTACGAACTAGCAGCCTGGGACCGAAACAGTATTATGAGCTTTACATGGCTGTTTTCGATGCTCTTCGACATTTATCCGTATACCTAAAAGATTCACATCCCATTAACCATCTAGCGGATCTTTACGAACTTGTCCAGTATGCAGGCAACATCATTCCTCGACTGTACCTGA
Source organism: Oidium heveae (assembly GCA_003957845.1). Taxonomy (NCBI): domain Eukaryota; kingdom Fungi; phylum Ascomycota; class Leotiomycetes; order Helotiales; family Erysiphaceae; genus Oidium; species Oidium heveae. The sequence continues at coordinate 39,436 of QVIK01000160.1, read as the reverse complement.
TGATTACTGTGGGGACAGTGTATATGTCGATTGAAGATGCACCTGTGAAAGAAATTATGAAGGATATGATGGAAATGAGCCGTGGAGTTCAGCACCCAGTAAGGGGGCTTTTCCTAAGATATTACATATCTGGACAGGCGCGAGAACATCTACCAGTAGGAAGAGGCGATGGGCCACAAGGAAATTTACAAGATTCTATCAGTTTCACATTAACAAATTTTGTAGAAATGAACAAGCTTTGGGTACGATTGCAACATCAGGGTCACTCTAGAGAGCGAGAATTACGAACTCAGGAGCGGAAAGAGCTGCAGTTACTTGTGGGTAGCAATCTTGTCCGTCTGAGCCAATTAGTCGATCTAGAAACTTATAGTAATGCTATCCTACAACCGCTCTTAGAACAAGTAGTTCAGTGCCGAGACGTTTTGGCGCAAGAGTATCTTTTGGAGGTTATAACTCAAGTATTTCCCGATGAGTATCATCTACATACGCTCGACCAATTCTTAGCTGCAGTGTCTCGCCTCAATTCCAACGTAAACATTAAAGTCATAGTTATTTCTCTGATGGATAGATTATCTTCATATGCGACTAGAGAGTCCACCAGCCTCCCACAAAAAGATCTCGAGAAACTAGAACAAGATGCTCTCGTAAAATTACTTGAAAAGGTTCGATTAAGTCAAGATCAGAAGTCCAACAAAGAAACGCTTCATAGCTCTAACGGCGAACAAACTATAGGTCATAATGAAGACTCTCTTAAGGAAGATAATACTGAAAACGAAGAATTGGAGCGGGTTACATCAAAATCAACAAACGGTGTTAGCAGTGCAGAAGATAATATAGGCAGAGGCATTCCAGATAACATTAAATTATACGAAGTTTTCTTTGACCAAGTTGTTAACTTAGTCAATGCTCAACATCTCACAATACAAGATACTACAGCATTGCTAGTCTCATTGGTTAATCTCGCCTTAAACATTTATCGAGATCGTCTCGACTATGTAGACCAAGTTCTTGACTATGCTAACCAAAAAGTGAGACAACATGCTAATAGCGCAGATCTTCATTCTCAAGAAGCGCAGAAAAATCTTTTAAACCTTCTCCTAGCACCTATGGGCTCTTATGTATCAATTTTTACAGCCCTTAGTCTCCCAACTTTCATCCCACTTTTTAATTCACAAGTATACTCAACACGAAGAGCGGTTGCTGCTGAAGTCGCACAGAATCTACAACGAAATTTAACTAAGATCTCGACACTTCCTCAGTTAGAATGTGTTCTGATGATTCTGAAAGTTCTTATAAAAGAAAGAAATCAGCAACCAGCGGGGTACCCAGGAGTTCAACAACGGAAGACTATTGAGACCGATGAGACTCTAGAGGAACAAGGCTGGCTCGCTCGGATAGTCCATCTTATTCACAGTGATGATAATGATACTCAATACAAATTGCTTCAAATGACCAAAAAAGCATATGCTGAAGGAAATGAAAGAGTTAAATTCACTACTCCCTCATTGATTACATCTTCAATGAAGCTAGCGCGACGATACAAGGCTAGTGAACATTACAACGAGACATGGAAGACTCAGTCCTCTGCCCTTTATAAATTAATGCATTCACTTTTGTCAAACCTTTATTCGCGTGTTCCAACTTCTGCCGAGCTCTGTCTGCGACTCTTTGTTGCTTGTGGTCAGATCGCTGATCAAACAAATGCCGAAGAAATAAGCTACGAATTTTTTGCACAGGCATTTACCATTTATGAAGAAGCTATAAGCGACTCAAGAGCACAGTTTCAAGCCGTATGTGTTATAGCTGGAGCACTGCACGAAACCCGTAATTTTGGAAAAGAAAATTACGACACTTTAATAACTAAATGTGCTCTTCATGGTAGCAAACTTCTCAAAAAACCAGATCAGTGTCGTGCTGTATACCTAGCAAGTCATCTTTGGTGGGCAGTACCTATTGCTGCGAAGGGGGAGACAGAGGACGAAAAAAATGTAAGAGCATGGCCTAAACTATTATAGTTGTGAATACTAATGATTAAAGCTTTATCGTGATGGAAAAAGAGTATTAGAATGTCTTCAACGGGCACTCCGCGTTGCTGATGCTTGTATGGATACTGCAGTTTCGGTAGAATTGTTTGTGGAAATTTTAAATCGTTATATCTACTATTTTGATCAACAGAATGAAGCAGTAAGCCTAATCACACTGTTCTCTCTTTCCCTAACTAAGAATAAATAGGTAACCACAAAATATTTAAATGGCTTAATAGAATTGATATATTCTAACCTTCACTCAAATCAAGAATCTGCAACGATTGACATGCCCAAACGGCATTTTTTAAGAACAGTCGAATATATTGCATCAAGAGAGTATGACGGTGTTATAACTTCTGAAATAAGAGAATAAATAGAAGAGTTTACTACCAGTGTTTATATAAAATAATACACCTAATCCAACAGGCTTTGATAAAGTATACCAAGTTCTGTCTGAAAATATGTAAATAATAGTGGGAGATGAGAATTCTAGTTTAGGTGTTGAAATCGAATTATTTTGTGTAAATCTATTCTTATTTCTTGAAGAGAAAGAAAAGATATTTCATGGTATTTATTTATTAAAAACATGAGTCTATAAAATACATATCTTTTTAATGCCTTTATTATGGGACGAAAGACTTGGAACGTTAAATTACTAATATCACACATTAATTTTTTTAGTTACGTAGTTTCTATTGTGACAGCTTTTGTAACAAATCGGGCTTCAACCTAGAAAGATCACCCGAGCGCGAATCATGTTACTCTTCTGAACACACACTTGTAATCATTTCAACTGTTATATTATTTCAAAATTAATTACCTTTAGTTATCATGCATGATTCTCTTCAGCAGGTCTGAAATCTGCAATCAATTTTATTTCCTATTACATTACCAACACTTCTTGCAATTGTTAACATTTAGTACCCCTAGGTCTCAGGGGTGACTGGGCCATTCACGTCTGAACGTTCCCATTGCAGCAATGCCAAACTTTAAGAATCAATATGAACCTATTCCAATACCCTCATATGAAGAAGCTATCGAATCATCTACTTCGCGAATCCTCTCATTGCCTCACGAAACCGACCATCAAGAGCTCCCAGGTCATGAACCTGAACCACGAGAGTCCAGACTTAGACTTCATTCTGAATACAGACCACCTAATTTTGAAGATCATCTTGATCAAAGTGAGCATGAAGCATTCCTTGGACAAGATTGCAATAATTGGGCTCGAAGACTGAGCGAAGAAGATGATGATGTAAGGAGGGAGATAGACGAGCTAGAGCTGGAGGAACCAAATTCGTGTACAACTCAGAGTTCGTTTGGAAAACGTATAAGCAGTTTAGGGCAAAGATTAAATATTCAGTTTAAGATACCTTTTAACTTTAAATGGAAAATACATTCACTTGAAGGGTTTCGATGGCCTCGAATAAGGGTCGACCTTTGCATATTATTTGCTAGATGTCTCTCGATATTAATTGTACTGGTAGTATTATATGTACTCTTTATGAGTGATATTTTTTCTGTAGGAATACAAAGGATGGCTGGACAGGTTTTTGACCCAGAAAGTGTCAGAATTCATGTTCAAAGCATGGTAGACGAAAATGAAATTCGAGAAAATTTAAGACTATTAACAAAAGCTGATCATATGGCTGGTACCAAAGGAGGCTACGTATTGGCACAATATATAAGTGATTTCTTCAAGAAAAATTTATTGGATGATGTTCACTTTGAAGAATTTGAAGTTTATTTAAATTATCCAAAACTTGGCGGACGTAAGGTAGAAATTTTAAATGGGAGTGGTGTCGTTGTCTGGACTGCCAAAATTGACGAAGACCCTGTTTATACCCAACCTCCTAGGCAGCAAACTATGGTATTTCATGGACACTCCAAGACCGGCGATGTCACTGGACCTTTAATGTACGCGAATTATGGTACAATGGAAGACTTCAAATTTTTCAACGTAAGTGGAATAAATACAAACGGTGCTATCGCACTCATACGACAACATGGAAATCAGAGAGATAGCGGTCTTAAAATAAAAGCTGCAGAAATGGCCGGTTTCTCTGGATGTTTGATTTACAGTGATCCTTCTGACAATGGCTTCGTATTAGGAAAAGTGGCTCCAGAAGGTCGATATATGCCAGAGGGTGGTGCTCAAAGGGATGGAGTCAGTCTCGTTAACCGAATTGTTGGAGATGTCCTTACTCCAGGATGGGCCAGTACTCCTGGTGCAAATCGAATTTCCAAAGATAATAATTCTGCCCTTGTTAATATTCCTAGCTTACCACTATCTTGGGGAGATGCTCGGAACTTACTTACTGCAATAGAAGGGTTTGGGCAAATTTCACCTGAGGAATGGAAAGGTGGAATTCCAAATGCTAAATACTGGACTGGTAATTTATCTTCTCCTCGAGTTCGTCTCCTAAATGATCAAGATGAAGTACAAAAGCAACCAATTTGGAATGTATTAGGCAAGATTAATGGTGTAGAACAGAAGGAAAAGTCTATTATAGTCGGCAATCACCGTGACGCTTGGCATTATGGTGCAGCAGATCCTGGCTCTGGAACGGCCGTTATGATGGAAGTTGTTCGCATATTTGGCGATCTGGTTCATCGTGGCTGGAGACCACTTCGTACGATTGAGTTTGCTTCATGGGATGCCGAAGAATATAACCTTATTGGCTCAACTGAATGGGTAGAAGATAATATCGAAAATCTCCGTCGAAATGCATATGCATATCTAAATGTTGGATCTGCAGTAACTGGCTCTGATTTTCGAGCTTCTGGGAGTCCAGTATTTACGAATTCAGTTACTGAAGTACTAAAACGCACGTCTGATCCTTTTCGGAATAAAACCATGATACAACTTTGGCAAGAGAAGGGAGGGAAGATTGATGGTCTGGGAGTAGATAGCGACTATGTTGCTTTTCAGGATTTTGCAGGGACTTCTAGTCTTGATATGGGATTCTCAGGAGAACCTTATCCTCGGAATTCTGCTTATGATAATTTTGAATGGATGGACACTGTGGGAGACCCGGGATTCGTTTATCATAAAATCTTGGCTCAAATCTGGGCTCTTCTTATACTTGAGTATGCTGACAAGTTAGTTCTTCCTTTCGATATGTCCGCTTATTCTTCATCATTAACTCAGTGGGTTCTAAACTTGAATCAGTGGGCAGAGGAGAAGAGTAAAAAAGATGGAAAATCTAGATGGAGTATAGAGCCTTTACGAGAAGCTGTACTTCAATTTGCAAGTGATTCAAGACGTTTTATTAAGTGGGAGGAAGAATGGAATTCTATTGTATATGGTGGCGGGGGAGGGTATGAGACTGTTGTTCTTGCAGAACATCGAAAAAGTCACAACAATCGAATGGCTAACTTCGAAACACATTTGCTAGATTTAGAAGAAGGCGGTGGTGTGAGTTTCCCATTTCAAATACCAGAATCAAAAAAGCTAACTACGTATTAGATTTCAAACAGCTCACAATTTAAACATATTATCTTCGGACCACAACAGTGGTCAATAAATGGTGACACTTTCTTCCCTGCTATTCGCGATGCAGTAGATACGCAAGACTGGGCTCTCGCTGAAAAACAAGTGGAAAAAGCTGCAACTTTAATAAAAAAAGCTAGTAAAAAATTGGTTGGCAACACATAGTCTATAAATTTAAAGACGTGTTGTTCAATATCATACCTGTAAATATATTTTGTGTATTTTCTCCCTGTAATCATGGTACTTTTCTTTTGGCGTTTTGGACACACCATCTATTTCCGAAAAAGCAAGCATCTAATATCGAGTATTTGCTCGCAGTAACATAACTTTATTTATTTTGATTTATTTCACCGAGTGCGAGATTTCTTTTTACGTGCGTTTTTAAGAAAAACTTACAGTTTTCTATCTCCAGCTCTCTATTAACGTTTTTTTATTATGGCTGATGAAGAGTTCAATTTAAAATATAAGGCATAAGAATTGATTTTCAAAAACTTCACTTAAATTAGAAGTGTTGGGATTTTAATGTTGTTAAATATATAATAATAGACCAAATTTGAGTCATAAACCCCATAGAGTGTATTAGATTGTGAGGATAGGACTGAATTTCCAACTCACATTCTATCTCTCTTCTCGTGTGCTTCATTTTTTTTATCTCTGTATCGGAATTTCACAAAAAATGGATTTGATAAATTTCCGTGGATTGGAAAATTTTTAAAAATCTTAATGATTGAAAGTTTGAGGGGGGGTGCCTCAGCAGTTGTTATTGTTGCAACTATCTACTTCGGCTATGAGTCTAGTTTAGGGTGACTTGAATTGGCTGTGGGATTTGACACTGGACTGTGGCCATAATGCCTGGAATGGACAATTAGGTAGTTAGTGAAAAAGACGCTTTTCTGACAATTGACTACCAGTTGCAGCCAGTTTTAATGATTGAACGGTTTTGCAAAATTCTTCCCTGATTTTCATGCGCAAAGCGGTGAATGCACCTGTTCTAACCTTTTCATATCCCGCTTCTTTTTTCTTTCACTGAATATGCCTGACTGATTACAAAGCTATAATGCCGATTAAATGATTGATTCTAAGCTATTAGAAACAATATTTATGAGGTTGATTGGTGGGACATAAAGATCACAAAGTCTGTAATCTCATGATCGACGAGGAGAAATCAGTGTATCATATCAGAGCTCAATAACCAACGATCAACCATTCCCTTACAAGCCGGAGATTTCTTAATCGAACCGAAGGAACTAATTAAATGGCTTGGTATAAATTTTGACAGGAAGCTGTCTAGACCGCATACGGGATAGATTTGCTGTAAGAATTGCAGCGTCCGACCCAAGACATCCACTGCATCATCGATGGAAATCCTCTCATTTTACTTGGATACGTCGTCAACAAGCGATAGAGTTGTCGCCAGATATCTCTAGACCACCATGGATGGATTTTAATCGAAACGCGGTTGCAATTCAGATTGGAGCGGTCGGACGTCTAAAGGGTCTTGAGTCACACCATCGATGGGTGCAATTATGCAGCCCGCTTGATTTAACAGTCTTCTCAGATGGGGCACTAAATAAGAATGGAAAAAGTGGTGCTGGCTACTGTGTGTACCGAGGATCACAAGAAGTTTTATCTAGTCAAGTACCATTAGGATACACTACACAAATATATGACGCCGAAATAATTGGGGCAGTGAAAGGACTCCGCGCTACTTGCTCTCATTTTATGACCCGTTATGCAACAAACGTAACTGTCTGTCTTGACAACAAAGAGTCTGCTATTCGTCTACACACTGGAGTAGCCACCACTACAAGCTCTTCTCGTATTCTAGAGTTTCATACACTCCGTGAATATTGGGTAAAAAGAAAAAGGGCAACAGCCACCAATTTTGGACAAGTACAAGTAAGGTAGATTCCAAGCCATCAAGGTATTGCTGGAAATGAACGAGCAGACAATCTAGCCAAATAAGCTTGCGACTTGGGGGCGCAATATTAGGAAGCATCGATCGCACGTGCCAAAGAACTACTAGAAGATAGATATCACCATTCCCTAGTTTTGTACTGGGAAAAAAACGCACCCAAGAGTTATAAGGATTTAAACATCAGGATTTCCTCACGTATGCCATCTGAACTTTCTATACTTCCCAGACCTATTCTGGGAAGATTACTTGCCGCCCGATCTGGAAATGGTGATTTTGCAGCTTATCACCGCCGCTTTAGAAACGATGAAGCTAAAATCTACTGTACATGTGGATAAGAAAAGTCACCAGAACATTCCTTCCTAAGCCAACTTAATAGAATGTTTCGAATTCGACCTATAAACAATCAACGTTCAATTACAGAAGATGACATAAAATAGACTCTTAGCACTATTGGAGGTACCAGAGTATTTCATGCATGGTGCAAAAAGGCAAAACCTTTTGATTAAATTGAGGGTGGATAGAAGAAAAAAATAAAAATAATTTATGAAAATTAGTAAGTTTCACTTCTTGTGGCTTAAGTACACATTTGAAAGGGTAATGACTACGCCCCAATAGCCCTTGAGATTCTCGGTCTATTTGTGTAGAAATTTTGTTGTCAGAATTAGATAATGTGATATGCCTGGTGGCCTCAGGCCACGAAGGTACGCCAAATGCCCCATGGGAGGCGTGAGGCCGGGCTTAGCCTGTGAGCCTGCTTGGCGTTAATCAATAATAAGAATAAGTTTAAGAATAATTATAATAATAATTATACATATATATATTCTCGTTTACTGTGCTATCTAGTTCCTATATACAGGTCCATGAGGACGGATGGCCGTACCCTTTATGTGTTCCAACTTGTACACATCCCCACTTGTATCTGGAGTCGTCTACCTATCCTTTCAACTAATTCACGCATTGGCCTGCTGTTCCAATCTTCCTCTGCTGACGAGGTTTGTCTCAAACTAGGCCCGGTATCTTTATAAAGACCGGGGCTGCTTGGTCGATTGTGGAGGCAACCGAAAATTGTTGGAGCCTGTCCGTGGCTATAAGCATTTTTGCAGCAGCGTGGCAGCCTTTCTTGTTAGTGAGCAACTTTTTGAAATCGATTGTGCCAGCTTGAATAAACATCGTGGCACGTAGAGTGGTGTGTTCTGGACAGTAAAAAAGTACGTGATGTACTGTCTATGCCTGGTAGCCACACGAGCATTGGGGTGAGATTCCAGGAACCTTTACAGATGTTAGCCAAGCATTAAGACCAATTACCTCAGAGCGTAGAAGCATGAGTGCAGTTGCCTCATGTTTCTTTAACAATTGTATAGTTTCGTTGTATCCACATCCCATGGGGTTCTCCATGTAGCTTCCTTGTGATTTCCATTTTTCTCTATCCATCGTTGCTTCCATGAGAGACTTTCCCACATTTTGAATATAGTTTTCGAATGCATGTACCGGTCACTATTTTTCCCAGCAATGATATTTCTCGTCCGGCTCCTGTGACGAATAGTTGATTTTAGTTCAACCATGATTTCCTCGGTCTTATTTCGTAGGATATTTATTGCTATCTTTGTCTGCCTTTGTTTGGATCGAGACATGCATTTGTAAGGGATGAGTTTCTGTATACAATCCAGGTGCTTTCCAATTTCTAATGTAACGGGTTTATTTTTTGAATTTGCTGCATAGCACATGGCCGAGGAACTGATATTAAGATCAACAGGCGGGATTCTAGCCTCTCTCTCTAAAACAACCTTTGGAGTTCGTTTATATCCTTCCGTGATTTTTCTTATACAATTATTTTGAACTTTATCAAGTTTGCCTATTAGGCTTTTAGCCATCGCTTGTCCATCGTTACGTAAACCCCAGATCCGCGAGCCGTAAAGCATTGTAGGGCGTACCACAGCTGTGTAAATTAGTCTAGAGTTGCGGAGTGAAGGACCCCAAACAGATGATGTGATCCTTAACAAAGAATTGAATGCTGCATGTCCTTTTTGTGCTGCTTGTGAAACTTGAGCTCCCCATCGGAGCCGGTTATCGACCACTATTCCTAGTACTTTTACTTCTGATCTAGGGCCGATGCATGTTCCATTCAATTTTATACTCTCTTGTAGGTCTACTGATTTGTGTTTTCTAGTAAAGTGTACCAGTTGATACTTTTCTGGGGCGAATGCAGGTCCATACTTTTTGGCCCATACTAGACATCGGTCACTTGCTTGTTCTAATCGACTGCAATTCTTCCGGGCCGAGTTTCCCCACGTCACGAGGATTGTATCGTCGACAAAACTAAAAGCCATATAGTTGCAGGGAGGTTGTTGTAGTGATTCCAGAACTTCAGAAATATAGAAGAGAAAGAGTATAGGAGAAAGGTTAGATCATTGGGGTATTCCAATTTTTGTCTTAATCCACTCGCTAGAATAACCTGGGAAATTGATTTTTGTTTTTCTTTGAGTCATGAAGCTACGGACGCAATTGATTATCCAATTCAGAAAACCTTCGATTCGAAGAACCCACAAAAGTCGCTCAACTGATACATTGTCAAAGGCACCTTTTATGTCCAGGCAGAGCACAGACACTATGCAGTCCGGACTTGTATTCCATGCAGTTTGAACTGTAGATGTTAAAAGCTCAAGGGCTGATATTGTTGATCTATTTTTACGTGCTCCCATTTGTGCCTATGGTAACATATTGTGTTCTTCTGCTGCCTTCATCATACGATTCGCAACTATTTTCTCGACCAGTTTAGCCAATGAGTTCTCGAGAGCAAAAGGTCGGTAGCTTGATGGTATGGAATAATCTGGGCGCCTATCTTTTCGTAAAGCAACAGTGGTGGATTCCTTTAAGGAGGAGGGAGTATTTCCATCGACAAGGAGATTAGTGATAGCTCGGGCGAGTTCGAGTTTCCATTCTGGCAGGATAGCTTGGAGGATCTCATTTGGAATTTCGTCTAGTCCTGGGGCTTTACTCCGTGGAAGCTGTGATGGTATACATTCGACTTCTTCTGGTTTAACCTCAGTTGTGATAATTACTGATCGCCTGGGCCTTTGATTTTCCACCAAGTCACTAAGATCAGCCTGCAAATTCGATGGGAAAAAACTTTTCCTGTAAAATAGATGCCTTTTGTTTATTGCAATTTGTGGGAGTCCCCATAGTGTCTCTTCGCAATGGTGGCAAGTGAGGAGGACCTTGTTGGATATTGGAGCTCTTTTTTGGCCATCTGGATAATCTCCAAAGACCTGTTTTATATTTATCCTCAGAATTGCTAGTAATATCGGCTGTGCTTTTCCTCCAAGATGAGCGTTTTAAGCGTCACATCTCTTTTTTGAAATTCTTCTTCAATGACTTATACCTATAGTTATCGTGAGGAGACCCCGATTGAATTGCTAGTCTCCANAATTGCTAGTAATATCGGCTATGCTTTTCCTCCAAGATAAGCGTCTTAAGCGTCGCATCTCTTTTTTGAAATTCTTCTTCAATGACTTATACCTATAGTTATCGTGAGTAGACCCTGATTGAATTGCTAGTCTCCGTGCGCGCCGAGTTTCGTTGAGCAAGCTAGATGCTTCGGGGGACCACTCAGGATTTGCAAATCTACTGGGACGAGCCCTTGGGCAATGTAAATTAAGGGCTTTAGCTAGTGCGCTATGAAGAGCCTCCAAGGATGATGCTGCTTTATCCCATCCGCTCTGGTGTATGACTTCCTTCATCTTGCTAATATCTGCTTTTGAGTGCGCATATCTCTTCGGTTAAAGATTTTGGATTCCTGTCATGAGCTTTATCTCTATAGGGATATGGTCCTGCCGGATGCACCAATCTTCTCACGTAGAGCAGGATAAAATGGTTTCGACCATATCTGTTGTTATGAAAGTAAGGTCAATTACTGACTCCTGTAGCCTCCCATTACTCCCACATCTTTTGAACGTCGGAATTCCAGAAGGTGTTACTAAGGAAAGTCCTTGGGTTGCAGTGGTGTTCAAGAGATCTTGAGCTCTAGTGTCCCTATGTGCGAGGGGTCCGCCCCATATTGGATGGTGACAGTTGAAGTCACCGATTAGGATACAACAGGAGTCATTATCATTAGTAGCCTCAGATATTTGATTCCATCCTATTACTTGGGGACCGCTGGTGATCGGGCTATACACGTTTACTATTTTTGTTTGGAGGTCTTCTAGTTTTATCATTATTTCTGCCACGAGATTAGAATGCCAATGATACGACCAACAGTCTTCCTTAATTTGTTTACTGACAAGGAACGCCACCTTCGTTTCTAGGGACGGCTGCATACAAAAGGTGTAGCCCCGAGGGCAGTACGTTCCCATCGTTGTCTTGTTTATACTTGGTTCTTTAATTGCCACTAGAATGTGCTCAGATGGATTGAGCATATCAAGAAAGGGACGTAGAATGCCATTATTACTTGAGCCGCAATTTAATTGTATAATTTTTACCTCTTTCATGTAGGATGTAATATTTGAGGCCTCTACTCCTTCGATACTTAGTCTAATGCTTCTTATTTGAGAGTTGTTTTGTAAGAAGCTGAGGCGACTAGTAAGTGTTGGAGATGGGATAGGAATTTGTGAGACTGGTGGGACAACAGGAGCTGTAGTCTCTTTTCTCGGTCGTCCAGGCCCTCTTTTGGTTTCGGGCCTTTTCCGAGATACTGTGGTAACTCCATCCTCATCTAAGTCTGCTAATGTAGAGATCCTAGGTGCTATCATTGTGGACTCGCGTCTTATCTCTGCGGTTTTGGCAACTCCGTCTTTATAGATATGGTTTGTTTTACAGATAGCCTGTTGCCATTTCTTATGTTTTTCCCCACAATTACAGCACAACACTTTTTCCTTAGGACAATCCCTTGATTGATGAGGCCCAGCACACTCCCCACATCTAGCTGACTTACTGCAGACAGCTTGGGTGTGACCCCACTGGCTGCAGTTGAAATATTGTCGAGCCTGTGCCTTTGGAGTCCGGATTTCGGCCGAGTAGAGAATAGAGTCGAGCACAATACCATTTCTCACAACTTTTGTCTGCAAATCCTCTGATGGCAGACTAATTATAATTGACCCTCTTTTACGGCCTTTTCTTTCTGCTTACGCCAGTTCCTTTCCGTCGTGGGGCCACTTTATCCGGGATATCTTTATATCCTGAATACGCGCTTTTTATGCATCCGTCATCGAATTTATAATGGCAGAGTTATCGGCATTTTNCCTTTTCTTTCTGCTTGGGCCAGTTCCTTTCCGTCGTGGAGCCACTTTATCCGGGATATTTTTATATCCTGAATACGCGCTTTTGATGCATCCGTTATCGAATTTATAATGGCAGAGTTATCGGCGTTTCTCCCCCCAATGATTTTTGTAGATAAGGGGACACCGGTGATTTCCACGTGAAAGTCTTGCTGGAGAATTCTAAACTTGTCCGGTTGAGCCATTTTGAGCGCAGCATCCCTCTGAGTGGACGACTGAACGAATACTTCAGTGTCATTACTACTCATTTGCCTAATGACGTATGCTCCTTTGATCTTCTACTGAGCGATTGAGAGTAGTTCGGACGGTTGCATTTCACTCGCCCCTGGAACTCTAATTCGAACTACCTCACCAATTTTCTCGATTGCCTCTTGGGAATTAAGTTCATTCCCAGAAGGTTTGGATGTACTACTTTCTGTCGCGGGATGCGACGAAAATTTTTTCTTCGTGCTCATCGTAGCTCCTTCCTCAATCACCATCGTAGAAATTGGTAAGATATAGAGAAATGAGATACGTAGATATTAGTACAATGATTCAATGATTTATATAGATGTCTATGGGCGGTGGGCAGCTGTTGCGGCCTTTTCCAGTTATTTCAAAATAAAAACGAAAATTAATAATAATAATAATAATAATAATAATAATAATAATAATAATAATAATAATAATAATAATAATAATAATAATAATAATAATAATAATAACTTACAAGGATTAGATAGACCGGGATGTTTCTCTAGGCACCAGGGAATATCTCTCGAGTCGTTCACCAAAAAAATTCATTCGAACAAGTAGAAATTGAATTGCGATGTAAGTAAAGCAGTAATTAGTGATAAAAATAAGAGATCTACGTTGATGTTCTCTTTATCTCCTTTGAGAATAGTCACGAAATAGGACTATGTCTTCATAAAAGGATAAATTGAACACGGATCGAGTAAGATGTCCAAGGGGGCCATCTTGCTTATGTTACCTCGCCAAACCACGTATAGGGCTAATTAATACTAATTATAAAGAAAGATTTAGCAAGATGTGACAAAAATATGGAAACTCATTGTTAGAAGATTACATTCAGAAAATAATTAATACCCATTGAAGCAGGGTAAGTATATGGACAGAGATGAAAAGATGAGGCTTATTTATGTAATTAAAAATTGGCACAAAATGACTTAAGCACCAAGCGTAACTTCAAACAGTAGAAAATAAGTTAGATGCATATTAGTTTTCTGATAGGCTAATGCCTGAATCAATCAGAATCACCTTTTCAATTTTGTGAATGGCAAACCTGATCTCTATTTTAATACAAGGCTATCGGAATCTGCCTTTACGATATCTATTTTAAGATAAGGCTAACGATATGCCTTAAGTCGACCACGAGTCCGATCAGCCATCTGCTGAGAACCGAGCTAACGTAAAGCGGTTGTTTAGCGTCTAGTTGATTGTGGTCTGCAAGCAAAGGAAATTGTACCCGTGGGACTTCCCACCCTTCGCTGTCGCTCAGGATGGGGGAAAGCAAGTGTAATAATACCCATGTCCCTGTCGTACTAACCTGAATAGGTAAGGTAAACTCACGATCCATGAAGACGCCAATCATCCTGTCAAGTTATCGGTTTAAAGCGACATATAGAGGTGTGTCTCTGCAAGCTTTCGCTTAAAGCATTACTCTTGCTTTCCCTTATAAGGTGGCAAAAAAAATGTGGAAAAAGAATCACGAGCAAGTAACATTTTCAATATCATTGCTTACACAAATACATTAGTAAATCTAATCTATAAACTAACTACAAACATACACGTTTGAGAATAAAAGGCTACACTGAATTAAATAACTTGGAACGATAACTAATTGAGAAATTAATTGAAATCAATTAGGTGACGATCCCATTATTGCTCTCACGATTGGATTTTGTGCAAAAGATTTTTCCTACATCGTAAACTTATTAAATTTAATTTTTAAAATTTATGGTGTCTTGAAATAATTTTAGTACTCTACTACCACGGTAATGTTTTTACCCCCTATATGTGCAGATCATATACTCGCTTCAGGGGTATACCCCTTCTAGTTTCTATTTAGCGAACGTATAAATATTTATGCCTGGTCTAATGGGCTTTTTACTATGCTACATAACTTCCCCTCATTTTTATAAGTTTTTACACAACCTTCTAAATTTGATTTTTGCCAACTTCAATTGTTTGTGCATTAATTATCATTATTGATGTACAGTTACTGACCACAATAAACATTTCATCACTGGTAATAAGAATATTACATGAGGTAAGTTAATCCCGCTAAGCATAAATAAAAAACTACTCGTCACTAAATATACTTCATAGATGAATTCTCCTAAATTAACTCTTTCGACTCCTCCTCCCTCGACCCCTCCTC
>QVIK01000160.1:0-23242 GCA_003957845.1 Oidium heveae | reverse complement strand
ATTCTCAAACGTGTATGTTTGTAGTTAGTTTATAGATTAGATTTACTAATGTATTTGTGTAAGCAATGATATTGAAAATGTTACTTGCTCGTGATTCTTTTTCCACATTTTTTTTGCCACCTTATAGGGGAAAGCAAGAGTAATGCTTTAAGCGAAAGCTTGCAGAGACACACCTCTATATGTCGCTTTAAACCGATAACTTGACAGGATGATTGGCGTCTTCATGGATCGTGAGTTTACCTTACCTATTCAGGTTAGTACGACAGGGACATGGGTATTATTACACTTGCTTTCCCCCATCCTGAGCGACAGCGAAGGGTGGGAAGTCCCACGGGTAATATAAACCTTTCCCTTCTCCGAAAGTTCTTTCCTGCCGACAATTTTCGCTTAAATTATGCATCTGAACTAACTTGAAGTGATCATCCAACCAATGGAAACCTACTTGAATGGCATGTATAATTTCACAGTTGTTACTTTAAAAAGCTCTTTAACCCAAGCCTAATTACGAATTTCGTGACATACAAATTGAAAAAATTGAACCCACCTACCACATACCGACCAGCACCAAACCTCTTTGAGAATCAGAGCTCTGACTAAGCAACTTACGAATTGGCACATTTTGTCATGAAGAGATTTGTTTGAATCATTATTCATCATATAAAATTAAATTCCCGTAGACGCATCTTTTCTGACCTCATACTCCTTTTATTGTAACTGAAAAAGCGATAAAAGCTCCTTGTGCCTTATTCTCAATAGACATTTGAGTATATTGAGATGTTCTACAATCTAGTTTATCCATGGCCTTAAAAAGAACACCCTCTAAGAACAATGTTCGATCTTCCCAACCCTCTATAGCCTTTGAGTATGCGATGTATCTGCTGATCTTATTTTTTATTGGTGTTCTTTCAGGATCAAAGGATTCTCGAGGACGTATAGTTAGTTTTGCCTGGTGGAAGTATGGGTTTTCAAGTAAATTTATTTCAAGTCTTTTTTGTGGATTCCATGACTTAAGACCTGCAGCATCACATCCAACTCGATTTTGAGTCCCTATAAGTCGAGAAATTCTCGCTTCATGATAGCAAGACAAAAAGTTACCTCTCTTTAATGGTGCACCGTAGCTTTTAAAAGCAAGTTTATTCAGGATTTCACAATACTGAGACTTAAGGGATAAGGTAGAAGTTAAATCAATGGGTTGGAGAGGATGACATGTATTTGCGTTTCGTGGATACGTGCACCTGATTTTACTGCATTCCATTTAGAAGTCAACGTTTTCATGGCTATTATACTATGCCCATTAAGAAGTAACAATCTTCATCGCGACAGCACTGAATGTGTTTTTTTAGAAATAATACCTCATGCAACCATTTTTGTCGAATTCTATTACTTGTCAAAACGATTGAAGACGTCGAGTTACATACTTGGGGGTGTTTTCCTCAAATTATGAGCTCCCAAGATTTTCGCCTTTAAAAATTACCAATAGGCGTATCTTTCCTCAATCCATGGATATCAATCTTGTACATTTGCTTCACGTCATTGAAGATTCCATAAAAAATTTTTATTGCTTATACATTGCGCCTTCAATTCGAGCACGTCCAAGAATCGAGGCTGTTGATGTCTGTATTGATGGATTATGCCTGAGAAATCTCCTAGTCCACTGATTACGAAGTAGCATGTTGTTGTCTCTTTGGGTTAGTAGAGTCTCTATAGCCATTTTTTGAACTTAACGAAAGCTAGGTGGATTCTTTGCTGTTACTAGTTGAATTAACCAGTCAACTGGATATTGCTCCTGAACTAGTGACTGGCGCTGTTAGTGTATCTTACTCGATGAAGCAGGTTAACCCCACACACGATCTCTGAGCTTGGTGCATTGAATACTGAATGACCTGTTTGAAAAATTTACCATCGTTGCATGAAATAATAAGATTTAAAGATGAAACGACTTCATATGGAATTTTACATTGGTTTTACAAAAAATTTATTTTATTTGATGAATTATGATCCAAACAATTTTCTTCAAAATAAACTGTCCCAATTCGCAGGTGACTCGGTCAAAGCCCCAATTCTCAAAGAGGTTTAGTGCTGGTCGGTAGGTGGCAGGTGGGTCGGACTTTTTTTTGTGTCAACTTTATTTGTTCCTAATTCGTTAGTGACATCGGGGGGCCATTGATAATTGTCAAGCCGATAATCTAACAGCAATTGAATTATATATCAACTTCGTCTTATAGACGATCATAGACGTATTAATCAAGGTGCAGAATTTATGCGAAAGTGGTCGTCAAATAGCTGATCGGATTCGTGGTACCTCGTCTCATGATAGTATTGAGGACAATGATAGTACAATACAAAGCTTTAATCAATTTTTACTCGGATAATTTGCATGTTGAGAAAAGATGTCTCAATTTCACTAGAAGAAAAATATCCGAATAAAGTATGGAGAACAATACGGTAATTAAAATGGATCAGTTGCGAGAATAATATCTTTCAGAACATAATTCAGCCAATAACTGGCTATGCTTTTTTGCTGCTATCTACTCCGTTATTCATTGAGGAGTGGCCATTTAATAGTATAACTCTAAGTCACGTGTGTAAAAAAAAAGTAAAGCGGCAAATTCCACCAACCGAGTCTCTTATTTTCGCTCTCTTCCCTATTTACCGTTCCCAAATCTGCCCCACATTATATGTAATAGTATAATAGAAGAAGTTTAATAGACACAATACGTGTACTAGTTTAATAGATTTCCCAAACTCAATAAAAATTTAAAACCAAGGCTGGGGATGAGATAAAGGGAAGCGTGCTAATCCACCGTTTCCTAATATAGGGCTCCCTATCTCACCGGGAGCTCCGAGTGGTCTATGAGGGGGTGCCTCGTTTTCAAAACGAATCCACCAATTGCCATTTGCTTCTTCGCGAATTTCGAATGATCCACCACCATTAATTGCATTTCCTTCCGTCTCACAAATATCAAGGATTTCCTTTTCTGAAACAGGTTGTTCATTAGGTGGATTCATCTGTTCGACTTGCTCTTTTATTGCACTAATACTGCTGAATTTATCAGGTGTAGTACCTTCTAAATTTTTACATGCTCGACAAATCATTAATCGTACACCAACTGGACGAGATGGAGCTGGGCGATTATTCTGTGCTCCAACCATAAATCCTGTAGATGGCCAGGCTCCAACAAGCCCTGGGTCCTGTAACGACTGTCCGAATAGATTCGGTGTTCCTCCCCAACTTCCATAACTGGTAACTGCAGAGGAAAATTTTGACTGGCCTATTCCGAATGGAGGCACAAAATTTTGCGAGGGTGCAGCACTAGATCTTCTTGCAGTTGAACCAGGGTTAAATGGCTCATCAGAATCATCTAATAGTGCACTACTACCAAGATGATTACTGAGATCATCCATATCATTTTTCATATCTCTATGGTGTTGGCCGTGAACAATACTTGCTGGTCGTCCTATTGGTGCCGGCCGTGCTATAGGGTGTGCCTGAGGCCCTGATGAATCAAAATTTCCTGATTGTTGCCTTGAATGTGGCTGTGATCCTGGAAGATCTTTTGGCGCATTGAAGACTTGACCAATACCTCCGTGGGCATTTGGTAATCCCTGGTTAAAGCCTGGAGGCCCATGCTGAATGGGAAAACTCCTACCCGGTGTCATTTGATGCATATTAATTGGAATGTGCATTCCATTTGGTGTGACTAATGGCCTATATTGAGCAGCTACAGCTTGATGCGGAGGGTATAATGGCTCATGTTGTATCCGGCTAAAACCTGGCGCCATATTTGGTACTGCTGGAGGGAAAGGCATACCACTTATAGTTTGTATATTTCCATAGGGATTTGACTGAGGTAAGATACCAGCTGGGCTTTTGAGAGAAATATCCATAGGTGATGTAGGTTGAGGCTGATGTAAAAATGGAAATTGGGCTTGGGATTTTTTGCCTAGTGCTATATGACCTGGACTCTCTTGAATCACTGACGATGATATTGGAGGACTATTATGACGAATTTTCCCATTCTGTGGGGTGTGGGGAGCTGGTATATTCGAATCATGTTGTGATGAAGACGTTGTCAGTTTTATCGGTGTTGGAGCTTTTGGGATAGCAGGTGTGGCTATTGGTATATGAGGAGATCCGACTGAGTGTGGTTGTAGATTCGCAGGTATTGGAATTGGAGGTCGCTTTGAAGTAACTGGGGGATTTAGGGATGTAATTGAATTAGGGCTCGGGATAACTTGGGGAGATTCTTTCTGAGACGCTGACTCATCACGTTTTTGTCTATCTTTAGCTTGCTGACCTGCTCTTGCTTTGATTAGGCTTTCGGATCTTTCTCGCTCTTGTTTATCTCGTCGTTCTTTGGCCTCTCGTTCTTTGACTTCCTTAGCTTCTTTTAATTTTTGACGCTGTTCATCCTTTTCTCTACGTTCCTTTTCTTTTGCTTCACGCTGCTTCCGTTCTTGTTCCGCTTGGCGTTCACGTTGCTCCTGTACGCGGCGGGCCTTTTCAACTTCTTTACGTTGACGCTCTTCTTCTTCGGCCTTTTTTTGTGCTTCTTTTTTCTTTCGTTTTTCTTCTGCTCTCATTCGCGCCTCTTCTGCTTTTTTCTCTTCAGCAAGACGAAGAGCGGCCAACTTTTGAGCTTCTTCTGCTTCTCGTTTCGCCTTTTCTTCTGCTAGAGCCTGCTTTTTCTGTGCTAGTTTCTCTTTTTTTTTCTGAGCGTCTCGAGCTTTTTTGGCCTGTTTTTCTGATTTTGCTTTGCTCTCTTCTTCAAGTTCTTCGAGAAGTCTTTGAGTACGTTCTTCGGAAACTTTTTTTTTGTACGCTGTTAATACTCTCTGCTCAAACATTCTTGCAGCAAAAATCTGAAACATTCGTCTTCCTTCTTCCATTCGTTGTTCTTCAGTCATGGTATCCTGTGAATATTAGAATATATTGGATAGCTGGAGATCTCCGAACTAACCATCTCCTCTTCGTCATAATCTTCATCTTGGCTATCATACTCTTCTTCCTCTTCCTCCTCTTCATCACAATCTTCGTCTTCTGGAGGCATTTGATGATTGTGTTGGTGTGAGTTTGAGGGTATCGTAGTGTGAAGAGGCTGATTATAATTTGAATTAGAGAATTGCTCTCGAGCATCTTCTTCTCGTGCCATTCGACGTTCAGCAAGTTGTTCCATCATTTCAATAAATTTCTTGCCATCATTTTTTAATAGATCATCCGCAACAGTCAGAATTCCGCCCTGCACCGTTAGGCTATTACCAAAGTTGAAGAAATCAGCTGCGTGGCTTCTTGGAAGTTCTTCTGGCTCCTCATCGCTATAGTCATCCTCCTCCTCATCGTCTCCTTCATCTTGACTATATTCTTCTTCACCTTCTACTTCACCTTCTACTTCACCTTCATCATAGTCATCATCGTCAGCTAATTGCCCCACGATTCTACCACGCGTCTGTTGCCGTGAGTTGCATGATGGTGGTAAATGATTCGGAGGTTGGAGACCGTTCATCGCTCCAAGCCTCCGAGGCGGTGGCATCATAGGGAGTCCAGCGTCAACTTGATGGTTCGCATATTGCTCCAATTCCTCATAGTAAGCATCATAAAGTACCTCGAGCTCTTCCTCTATTGCAGTACGTTTTCGACCACATACTGTACAACTGCATGAATGTTTTTGCTGTTCCTTCATTTTCTTCAAAACGGCATCTTTTTCAACTTTAACTAGGGACTTACGTTCATCCTCGCCTAGTGACAGCCAAAACTCTTTTATTCTTTCTCGTTCCTCTTGCGATGATGTGTTCCAGATTTTCTCCTTGGAAATTCCTTGCCTCTGAGGTAAATTTCTATGTCCTATGTGAGGTATTGGTAATCCAATGTGATTCTGTAACGAACGACTGTCTTGTAATTTTTCTGTTCCTTTAAGCTGCCCACTTTTTGACTTTTTCTTTTTCTTTGATTTTTTCGATGAGGTATTTGTGTTTGCATTCGTGTAGCCGGTTTGGGGTGAGCTGTTAACACCAAATGACCCGGAATAAACTTCTTCACTGTAATATGTCTCCTCTTCACCTGGCTCAAATTTTTGTTCCAGATTGTACTGTTCATCTAAGCCATGCTCTCTAAAGCGAGCTTCTAATTCTTGCATTTGTCTCTGCATAGCACTTGAGTCCGTCCCATTACTTCCATTTGGGTTTGATAGCTGGCCAGCTGCGGCTTTCTTAGCAGCCTCCTTCTCGCGCCGCTTTTGTTTTTTCCTATTGACAGCCGGTGCTCCATTTGTTGTGGGTGCTGATGGGTTACTATCGTTTAATTGATTGTTCGTTTGCGCTGTATCTGAAGATTCGTGACTGCTCAATACCTTTGACGTATTATCCGATTTTGAGGATTTTCTATTTGTCTGCTTAGATGTTGCTTTTGATATTACAGAAGCAACTGGAGATTGAGCAGTCTGATGTCGTCGATTTGCGGGCATTTCCAACCAGAGCTGGCTTAACACTCTTTCAGTGTTTGCGATATATACAGGCTCACTGCAAATTATGAATTATAGTATAATCACCAGGAGTAGAACTGGTACTGGCCAGAACCTAATTCTAAAGGAGCAAGAGGTCTAGCAGGAAAAATTCCAGAACGTGCTACCCCACTAAGGTTTCTCCCAATAACTTCAGAGTTGTTGGAATTGAAGTAAGTCTCGGATTACCGGATCAGATATTGCAGAAATTGAAGACGCTAGGTTTACTGGTTACAACTTTGGAGCGTGTTGGAGTATTCGAAGGGGGACCATATGACCGGGAAATGTCATTTTATTGTATATATCTCGACTGTAAACTATGATGAAAGTAACTAAATCTTATTGCCTAATTGCCTAAGGTTTGTTCCAATCAAATTTCAATCCTTAGGGCTAGTCGTAAGGTAATTCAAATCCTGTTAATCCAACCCTACATGCCAGTTCACGTGATAATCTATGGCTTTGCAAAGTATCACGGAATACTTGCCGTGTATTCTATAACCAACGTATCACAAGTCACTGGCGACACCAAACTGTTTTAGTCGTGAATACCTGATAATAACTAGGGGTGCTCCAAGGTACTTCATTTCGTAGAATCTTTTTTGTTTTGCGACCGTGTGAACACTAGTTAAAGAGCCAAATTCAGACAAGTAGTTCTTTACTGCTACTCTATTCCATTCAGGACTCGCAATTGTTTATGTGCTATCAGTCATTTCATTTTGTCTTATATATGAACAACTTTATTTATTTTTTGGTTCTAAGAAACACAGCAAGTCGCCGGTTCTCAATCGAGAATCTGCATCGTCTCTTACCAACTAATTTAGGCTACTTCGATCCCTCAAATAAAATATTGTTATACATTCAATATTGACTGGTTTGACTGGTAGAAAATTTCCCTGGACTACATTGCCTGTCTTTGCCTTATCCGACCGTATATAAAACATCAACTTTAACTATAATGGCCCAACAGCCGACACAAAATGTTATTCGAAGGTATGTATGTTTCTATTGACCCCAAAAGTGGTCTATTAAAATATCTATGGACAAGAAATAATATTAAACAAGAAATTTCTCTTTCACCCACAAAGCGGCTGCCCGTACAGATTTTGTTTTAGGATTATTAGGATTAATTCATCTAAATATATTCAGGCGCTTATAATAACTAACCTATCGGCAGAAAATTAGTCATTATTGGTGATGGAGCCTGTGGAAAGACATCACTACTAAGCGTCTTCACTCTTGGGTATTTTCCAACAGTGAGTTTTCTCACTAATCTAAAGCTAGATAGCTTTTGAAAGCTAATTTTACGATAGCACTATGTCAGTTCTTCCTACAGATGTCCTTCTGGTGGTAATAATCCCTAGGTCCCTACTGTTTTCGAGAACTATGTAACAGACTGCCGTGTTGATGGAAAAAACGTTCAATTAGCTCTCTGGGATACTGCTGGTCAAGAAGACTATGAACGATTAAGACCACTTGCGTACTCAAAAGCTCATGTAATTCTAATTGGTTTCTCAATTGATATGCCTGATTCTCTTGAAAATGTCAAAAATAAGGTGATTCTTTCTACAAATTTAATTTGAAAAATAGATATTAATCATATATTTCAGTGGGTGAAAGAAGCACTTGATCGTTGCCCTGATGTTCCAATTATATTAGTTGGACTTAAAAAAGATCTTCGAGAAGATCCCATTGCTATTGAAGAGATGCGCAAACGATCACAAAATTTTATTATCACCCGAGTGGCGGCAGATGTTGCAAAGTCCATTGGAGCCCGAAAATTTCTTGAATGCTCTTCTCTAACTGGTGAAGGTGTAGATGATGTTTTTGAAGCTGCAACTCGGGCAGCCCTCCTATCATTTCAAAAAGGCGAAAGAGGCGGATGCTGCGTGATACTGTGACTGGCCCTTCTGAGATCCTATAATGAAATTAATCTTTGGTGTCGCATCGTGGAAAAGATTCAACAGCAACGAATTTCCTTCCGAACCCAGACATATTCTCGAGAACCGCTTGTTTTACGAGCACAATCAACACACATGTTCCTTTAAGGTATACGCCTGCTGATGGCACCTATTAAAGATACCAATCTTTAATCTCCCTAATTTAATGTTAATCTTTATAACGCGAAAAAAAAGCATATGCGTTGGTCTGGTATTTTAAAAAGTTGAAATGCTAGAGCTTTTATTATGTTAGGCAAATTTTTGTCAATTCGGACAAGAATTTACTATCAACTATGTAATGGTATGATCACATCTAGAGTGAGTCAAGGTTTGGTGCATCAAGTTATGAGATAACATTTAAAAGCCAAAAGTAAGAAGGCGCGGTGGTCAAGGCCTCAAATGTGTGCTACGACAAAGCTGTCAAGTACTGGTTCTCTGCATATAATAAGAAGCTAAGACGACTGGTTTCTTAAAATAAAAGGAACACCGTCAACCGCTAATTTTTCAAAAAATAAAACTATCGCTTCCAATTGTGATCCCATGGAATTGCGCCAGGTGTCTCTGTTTGTAGTCTTGAATATTCAATAGGTATAGATCCAGTTTTGTATATCCCCTTCTTTTCAAGTGCTATCCTGAATAAACGGCTTCCTATCTTTTCGTTGCCATTAGTTCCGTCGTCTAGATTTCTCAGCACCTCCATAGCTAACTGCATGCTTTGATATTGTCTACTATAGTTAGTAAATATGAATTTTTTCTTTAACGATCAAAAAAGTAGTTAGTGTAGAGACATTAATGACCTTTGCAATTCCAGATTGATTCGTAACTTTTTCCTCTTTTCCCATATATTCCACGCTTGTGCAATCGTCCAATGTCTTAAAGCTCTCCCTCGACTTAATCTTAAAGGTCTAGGCATTATAGGATGTTGCAAATGATACCGAATCATTGTGACACGAGGGTCGGTTTTCTGTTGTTTGTTTTTGCCACTACACCATATTGAAGTCCTACTGAAACCTCTACTGGTCCAGAAAGGTGTTGTAACATTAGTAGTAGAACTGATCCAGATGGAATTCAAAAGAAAATTTGGTTTATTAGTCGTCCTCCAAGACATAGTTATGGTAAAGGGTGAGAAGTACAATCTCAAATAAAACCTTAAGTTTGAGGAAGATGTTTTTCTTCTAGGGAGGAGACTTGGTTAACAATAACAATTTTATGACTAAAAAGCATGAAATAATAAATATTTATGTACCAGACACAGTTTTAATTGTCGATCAAGAAAAAAAATGTATGTCTAAATCAAGTATCATTCTGCCACTTATTGAGTTGGGTAAATTACCATTGTATAAATGGAACTCAATATTAAGTAAATTTTGTCAGATAAAAAGGCCAAATTTGTTAGGGTATAGATAGGTAAATGATAACAGAATATATGAAACGTGATTGGCTGCATAAAAGCAGCCAACAACGCTGGACAATCTCATCTTCGTGTTACAAGGCTCAATCGGTCAGTAGAAAGCCAAAGGTAGAGTTTGAAAATCTTTGTTATCTAGGAAGTAATTGCTAGCTGTGGCGTCTCCATCTACACAACCCTCAGTTTCAATAATGGATATCAACTGATGTGGCCCATAAATGCACGAAGGACCATGCGACAAAATAATACAGTGCCTCAATTGCCGTGATCCACATGAGCCTCTAAGCATTTTCTATCCAGATCGTTCCCAGTGTTGAAATGGGGCTCTCGCTCACCTCACGGACTCGCAGCTAGACATATTCGCAAAGCAGGTTACAGTGAGTCCTTGAAAGCTTACAACATACCATAATATTCTCTCACAGAAGGAGGAGCGGTCGAATCCAACTCCTCAATATACTAATTATGATGAGAAGAAAAGGAAAAGATTTATACTGGTCATACAGGCAAACGTGAGAAGAGGTGCAGACGCGTATAGCTTAGTACTCCAACTCGCATACGAAAAGAATATTGACGTCCTTTTGATCATAGAACCATGGACACTAAAAGATCTTCTGCAAAGCGATTAATGACACACGCAAGCTTTAATATCTATTCACATCTCTTTGATTGGTATACTCGCCCGAGGGCACTCACTTATATTAAAACAAAGCAAGAACTTCAACAATACCAAATCAATAAGGAAATTTCCTCGGATTTTGTCCAAATCAATATTTCCGTTGGCTGTAGCCGAAGATTTGGAATTCGGAATATTTACTATACCCCAGGAAACAAAATTGGCGCTGGTGACTGCTTGAAATTACAACCACTTCCCTAGGAACAACAAACTTAATTGATTGGCTTAGAGGAAAAGACTCGAGTCTCCTCAACCCTACGGATGTCTGTACTCACAACCGAGGTGGCACCCTAGGTCTTGCTTTCTGCCCTCAGATTGATGCCAAATATCAAGTTTCGCTAGATGTACATACAACATCAGACCATGAGACTCTACTCACCACTATTTATTTGCATAGTGTAGACAGCTAGGACAAAAGGGCGACCACGATACGATTCAATTAATAGGGACCTTTCCCTAAAATTTTTTGCCCATGTGCGAGCAACTCCACATTTACAGACTCTTGAAGATAATGAAACTGAGGCATTGAGTACCACATAAGATATAAACTCTGCTTCTCTATGTGCTAGGGGCAATACGTAGTGGAATATAGAGTGCAGGGTTGCTGCATTTAGTTATCGCCAGGGAGATGGACAGGTCAATCCGATTACGAAAAACGAGAACTTCGGAACGCAATTAGATAGGCTAAAAGAGAAAATTGGAAGGCACGAGTGGAAAAAATAGATACTTTAATTAACATATATATAATAGTAATGAAGCATAATATTGCTCCAAATTATCACACCTTGCTTCTTATGAATCCCAATGAGAAGGCTGAAGTCTTCAGTCTCAAAAAAAAAAAAAAAGGTTAAAATTTATCACAGAGTACTTCTGTCAGGACATATGGAAGCTACTAATATAAAGCATGACACCTCAGTTATAGCTATTGGATATATCATTAGGCGCCTACTTACTGAGGCTAAAGCTTTTCAAGCTAACTGTCAGATCTGTCACGGTTTGGGTATAGATGCTTGAGCAAATCTGATATACAAAGGTAGTTTATAATTATATCTGTCTATGTACACTGGATCTAAGGACTTCTTATATAGTTCCTATGTATCTTCTGGAATATTCGTCCTAACTTGATAACCTTCCAATACCTTCATTCCCGAAACATACAACACGAAGTTCTTTACCTCGCCGTCGATATCCAGAGTATTCCAGTAGTTTCTGATCTGGCAAAGGAGCCCGTGCACTGCACCTAGTCAGGGGCAAGAGTGACGTAATTGGAAATAAATAGGTTTTATGAACTACGCTAATTAATTATGCCTGCGATGACCATCGTGGGCTACAGGCTTTTTCACAGGCTAACAAGCCGTTACAGATCTGCTCCTCATTCCCTGGGTAAGATGAAACAATAGCCGCGATACTACGGATCGCTTGGTCATTTTTGGTAAACATTATCACATTCCTACTAAATAAGTGCGTCATAATCCTTACTTAGTTCTTCTGTACATGAAATCAATCTAGGCCTATCAAAAGACAGACTTGGATACGCTGATGATATTTTAACACTTGAGACAGCCCATACTTTAGAAGAGTGTGTTTAAAAACTAAAATCAAGTCTAAACCATACAGTACAGTTGGGTCTGAGAATCGGCGTTCGATTTGAGACTGTCAAAACCGAGCTTAGGTTTTTTTCACAATAAAAGGAAGTTTGTAGAACCCTCTATCCAAATGCACAATGGTACAACCCATGCGAACAAATTCAAATGTTGGCTGAGCATTTTTTATGATATAGATTTAACATTCAAATACCTTGCATGCAGGGCTTAATAACGTCGTCGAGTAATAATGGACCATGTAAAACGGCATAAGAACATGATCTGGGAAATTCAGCCCAATTTTCTCCGACAGACTATACAAGGTGCACCTTCTACTACACTTTTCTACTGAGCCGAAGGTTAATACGACCCTAAACTTTACTATGGATAACAATTCAGATCTGGGAGTGATCAGCAGATCACCACGAGCGGTTCTACCTGTGTATTTAAGACCACCCCAGAAGCCGCGCTATGTGCGAAACTGGATGGGGCCTTGCGACCGCTTAGCTTAAAATTTTCCATGGCCGTCTAGCAATATGAGTTGCTACCGCAGATCTAAATCATCCACTGCGTGAACGATAGAAATTATCCTACTTTCAGTGGATTACACTTTGACAATACCTTGAGCTGTCTCTTGACACTTAGGAGGTTCCATGGCATAAAATAAACAGGACTACACTAAAGAAAAAATAGGTGTGGTTGGAAGTACGTAGAGGCTTGATATATACAGGGGGTGGGTCAAATCGGGTGGAATTGGAAGATTCGACTTCATCATAAATTCAGATATGTCCACAGATGAGGACAGAAATGTGGGGGTAAGGTATTGCATATACCACGGCCCAGAGGCAGTAATTGTATGTGTGAAGTTATTACTTGGCTGCATTGTCGAAACCTACGGCGCGGGACTAATTGGTGCTATTGAGGGCTTAAAGGTGGCTACTAAACACATTAGGGCGAGATTCACAATGTCACAATGTGTCTCCATCGTCAAGAAGCTGCTATTTGCTTGCTTACAGGAAATTTAATACCATCTAGCTCTGAGGTTGTTGTCAGTTTTAAGGACTACATAATATATGGCAAAATAGACCACTCATACCAGTTTCTTCGTCTAATACTATCATCGTAAAATTGATTCATGGAAATGTGGATACCATAGTAAATGAGCAGGCTGACTTTCTTGCAGAGAGTATGTTTAATCAATATACGCTGTGCATAAAAGCCTCCATCTCAATGGTAGTGAGGCTGCTCAACGAAAGATACAAAGCAAACAATATATCATATTAGGAGAATAAAGCTCATCTAAATCTAATCTTAACTTAACTTATCGCTCATCAGATTCTGTCAGATTCACTGATCTATTTGTAGTGTTTGCTCTCGTCAATATTTTGAATCACTAATGTTAACTTTTAGCAATATATTGACGTTGATCTGATTGATTAAGGGAACCGATATACTGACCCTCATTTTTCTCCGTTGACCACCTACTTTTACCTAATTAGGCAATTTTTGACTACTCTGCTGTTTGACCGCTAATCTCTAACCTCTTTCACTAACTCCTATATTCCTCTCATTGACTCCCACATCACAAGATCGTCCTCTCGACAACAAACAATTAAATTTACACGAATATCAATTGAGAAAGTCAACTGGTAAATACAGGACACCGCTACAATCATTTGTGGATGTACCTTTCTAGACTCCAAATACAACTTCATAAATCCTCCACATATGCCCTACTCCCTATGACAGCTATAAGAGTATCTAGATCAGAAACGCAGACAATATGTTCTCAGAAACTTCTCGTTCTTTACCACCACGACCTGAACGCCTAGTTCTGATTCTTCCTCCACTGAGTTTACTGGCTGTTTGACAAACTTGAGCTAACTCAAATACTGAGGGATCACACGATGAGCGCTATCATCAAAGGTTTTTTTCTTCTTTTTGATCCGCGAGCCACTTAACCGGCCTTTTCCTCGCACAATAGCAGGCTCTTCGACTTCATCATCTCATCTAGATCCGATTCTCTAAGCTCACCTTTTTGGTCGCGATAGTGATTTTGAATGTCCATCGTAGCAACTCTTTCCTCGCCAATCTCTTCTCAGGCAGGAGGCTGAGGTATACTTGACATGGGATAAAGCCAATGTGAATGAAGATCTTGAGGCTGTAAAATGCGATTCGGTTGCATAAGATCAGTGTCAGGATTTGGTTCTTAATTCGTGCAACTTAGCAAGCATATATCACGTGATATCCAATATTTAGTTTACGACGATCATTATGTTATCTTGTTACCCTAGTTACTGTATTCACACCAGGAACACTTTGTTTCCTTCCCATTTTGGTTTAGTTCTACGGTGATCATTTTGTACATATTTAGCCTCTGCCCACTTTCCGTATATTTTCACCATGTTTTGTCTTCTGTCTTTCCTTGTCTCCTTGATTATTGACTAGAGAATCGATGTAAATAATATAACACTAGAACTTTCTTGATAACTGCCCTCAACCTTATTCTATCCATATCCAAAACCCTTGACCTATTTAAACATTAGTAGCCTCCCGTGCTAACAATCAGCAATCCGATGACTGCAGGGAAGTCCTAAGATCTTTTCAAAGACCCCTGTTCCTATTCCTAAAGGTGTTCCATTAGATTTTTCACTTTATAGTATCATTTGATACTGTTCAAATACCTTCCATAATGTGTGCAAAGATGCTACTGTTAAAATTTTCCGTAACATTAGAACACAGTGCTCGTAAGAAACAACATTCTTGACTGGACGTGAGTATTCTTTGGCGCCAGTCTTCAAGTTCGTTCCATAGTAAAAGCTAAATTGTCTGTACTACGGATAAAAAATCACCCGTTGAGTGCCCTAGCTGTGCTTTTAGAGCTTTGTGAGCACTCTCTGCGCATTGCGTGGTTATGTTTCTCAACTCCAACCTCACAGACATTGTCCCTCGAAGCCTTAGAAACGACTAAGGTATAAAAAGCTCGAGCCATGCTTCCGCATATATCAGAAGATAAAGTAAAATTATTCTGGGTGCCTATTTTTTTCTTTTTTTTTTTAAATCAATTAACGTGTATGCAGCCTCTAGGCTATGACACAGTGACAGTGTTTATTTACATTTTAGATGATTCAACTTTTTCATTAGATACACTCATGCCTCAGATTCCATTTTTAAATGCCACTACGAAGTACAATCACTTTTTCTTCGCCATTGGTCAACCCTCAACTGTTAACATCCATCCAAGGAAATTGCAAACCCTGGATTATCCAGACATGCCTCCGCCATCCTGAAAATATCCACCGCGCGAAATGTGGTGAGGTCTGTTGGATTCGAACCAACCATCTCCCGTCTCAAGTGGGGTAGGTGCCCAGGCTACCCAGACTCTACTTAGGAGAAGGGCTCGGATGGCATACCACACTACCATCCGACCCATTCTGGGTGCCTAGCCATGCAGGAATCGAGGGTAACGAACTAACTAATTCTGAAGTTCAGAGAGGTACAGCTATGCCATCCGATGTCCAACACTAATAACACTCGCTAGCCTCTCTTAGACGATGGCAATCTATTCAGACTAAATGCTTAAGAGATACATTCTGATAGACCAGGCCTCCAGAGCATACACTCAGCTGGTTGTTATGTATGCCTCGCTACCTCCCAAATGGCCTTGTCAAAATAGACATTCTTTAGGGCAATTAGTCGCTTTCGTCCGAATACTGTTTATTTTCTACATGAGGAAAAGCTATTCTACATACTTAGAGAGATCTTATATCCTTCTATCAATATACCATGACTTATGCCATATCCTATTTATTTACATAGTCCGTAAATATAGATTCATTGTTACAAATATGAAGAACAAACTATGGGTAATTATACGGATACCCCCCGGGGTACCTCATAAATCCGAGCTTAGTCAGCTCAGAATGACCTACCCCACGAACCTCAGTATAATTGGCGTAATATCGTTCAATAGCTATTACAGAAAACAACCAGCCTACCGCACGACTAAATGTACTGCGTTTTCTTTTCTGTGAACTGTTCCGTGGATGCTCTGTGGGTGATGTTTTTTGTTGGAATGTCGAGCTGCATGTAATCGAGCTGCACACAGTCGATCTGCGATTAATTGTATCAAGATAGATCAAAGTGACGTAACGTGTTTTGGTACAATGGCTCCTAACAGTTTTTTGCATAAGTATCCGCTAGGATGCTGATTCATATATAATAGATTAAGAAATTAAAAAATAAATACTTCTTACAATTGAATAAAATACAATACTTACTTTAATAAATAAATTCCTATCTATAAACCTCAACCTCATTTACTTGTATCGTGGTCAAACGACCAGGACTGATTCCCAGATAATAAATTAAGTTACTTCAATTTAATACTTTAAGTTTTACACTTTTCCAGCACGGTTATAACTATGGATAGCTCTTATACGCTCACTTTTCTTTATCTTTTTCGATCTTTCGGTTCTAAATGCATAGCGATGTTCTGCAGCCCAGACTTTTATTGAAGTTTTTGGCTCTTCTCTTGAGCTAAATACGGCTTCTTGAGGAAGCGACATGAATGTAGAAGAAGGAGACATCACTAACGAAGAGCCAGGAAGTTCTGAAAGTAATGGTGCCTGAAATGGAGATATTGTTTAGCTGTTCATTGTAAAATGTTCTATTCGGCGGAAATGATGGTAACTAAACCTATTGGATAAAAAATTGTAAGTTTTAATCTTTTGAAAGTTAACTAAAGTATTTAAAAGTTGATAGTACATATTTACCATGCCCATCAGAAATAAATACATAAACTACATAATATCGTTACCTAGGCAACAGGCAAATGCAAATTAATAATACGCCTATCATGAGCTTTTAAAGTGAAAAAAGTGAAAATTATAATGGGGCAATAGGAGAGGTACGTGGAGTGGGTCTTTCTGAGCTGACTAAGCCGGGATTTATCAGGTACCCTCGGGGGTATCCGTATAATTACCCACAAACAATGATCGAGGTATAAATATTGTCCTGGTGTAATTAGTGTATTATAGGGGATCACCTTGCTAGCGGGATTGCTAAACGAAGGGCAGTTATGCAATGCATAAATGTAGGTTAGTATTTGACGTAATTCATGCTACATAGTATCAACACTACAATTACCCTGTCATATGGTTATGACTAAACACAATACTTGAATGTAAACAACGTCAAGATAGAAATACTTGAGTATTAGAATGCCATTAATTGTTCTAAGGTTATTGATGATTGTAACTTTATTCCCTCTAACTGTCTATTCAAAAAAATAATTATACTTTCAAGCCATCGTCTGCATTGTAAGATCTTCCTTATGATACTCTGCATCCGTCGAGCACTAAACTTACCGTGAGCTAGAAACTTCAACGACCATATCAATGCTTGCATCTGTTGAAAATTAGTGTCCAAAATAGCATTCACCAGAAACGGCAATCCCTGTTTTGTTGGAATATAATAATTTTCAATAATGCAACATATTTCATGACTATTATTGCATCCCCTAGCCATAACGGCCAACCTGCTTTTTAGGATGACATTGACGCAAATTGATATTCCTACCAATGTGGTATTCTATTATCTGGGTGTATTACTATAATCACTTGCTAACACGTGCTCATTGTCTTTAACACTAATATCTCTTGATTAGAAATATGTATATAGGTAGCAAGCACTCTGCACCAGAATTGGAGTAATCAACAACTCCAAGCCAACCTCAGATTACAGACTCTTTACTGTCCCGATTCTGCAATTATATTCCACATGATTTAAATCTCAAAGCCTAACAGCCCATGGCTTCATACTATTCCTCACTTTCTAACAGCACCTTCCCGCAATATTTGCTGTACATGTCGCATTCCCTTTCTTCTCAGAAATTCTAGTCTACTATATTCATGAGACGGGTTTGCGGGCGAGCAACTTGATCACATCTACAATGAATGGAGTAGGAAAGACTCCCAAAATCTATATAACATAACAAGAGAATCAAAGAAAACACGTCAGCTTCTGGTCAATTCATAGTAGATTTTGATATTATAGGGGTCAGAAGTAGTCGAAAATATAAATCATGAGTACCCCTACCAAACGAGCTCCATTGCTGCTATCACCAGCTTTTAGCCCTCCAAGCTGTCTCTAAAACAATGAAATCGACTTGACTGAAATACTAGATATCCATAGGCTATAAATCCTAGGTTAAGTAGGGACCAAAGCCGGCACAGAATTATTTGAAAATGAAGCGCATCAAGCTAAGAAGAAAAAGAAGCTAATTAATAAGATATAGGCTACAGAGAGAAGCAAAAAAAACGCCCCCAAAAAGGCCAGGAAGGCGCTGCACAGAAAAGGAGATATACTAGATACAGGGATTCATGTAAAACATACTGTAAAATGCACTGCTGGTTGAATGTGGCGCATTGATATAGGTAATTCGTACACTAGTGAGCATTCACCTAATACCTTTCAATGCTGGAGAGTCCGAGTGCCTCCTGAGTCAGATTTGGTTGTGGAGCAGATTCCTGTAATAATGAATCAATATAACATCTTTTTGACTATGCAAAAGACATAGAAATAAGCCTACATATATCTAACAGCTTGTTGTGTTGTCTTCCGGAGAGAATCTTAAAATTTAATTTATACACTATAACCCTTCCCGTGCTGACTCATAACCCGAAAACTAGAACCTGATCAACAACTAGCGCCAGTGCCATTAGCAAAGAGGGATTAGTATATTTT
Organism: Oidium heveae; assembly: GCA_003957845.1. Taxonomy (NCBI): domain Eukaryota; kingdom Fungi; phylum Ascomycota; class Leotiomycetes; order Helotiales; family Erysiphaceae; genus Oidium; species Oidium heveae. Next base: position 4,397 of record QVIK01000160.1, on the reverse strand, counting down.
GGTCAGTACTTATATGACACTTATCTTTTGACTTACAAACTAGCTAACGATGAGATCTCTCTTATGCCGGCTCCACTGGTCATACGCTAATTAGTGCTAGGCTCGTGCCAGTGCCCTAAAATGAATGAATAAATATAAAAATAACGATCTAATATTTCTGTCAATAAGCTAGTAAATAAATACCCTAAATGCTAATAAATTTTATCCCTAATCCAATGAAGATTTTATTGAGACTAAGATAAAAGCCTATTATAGTATGGAACATATGTCATATCATGCGTAGGGTGAAAAGGCGATTAATATTGTGCAGCCCCTGCTTAAATAAGCCACTTATATCGTCGAATTTCCTTTGAAATCCCTGTTTTTCCCCCCACACTGATTTTTCAACATTATGTAATAATTTTATTTCTTCTAACAGGCGAGAAAGGGCAGTAATGTTGCTAAGAAATCCCTTCACTACTCAATATTTCCCTGTAAGTTTTTCTGTTAGTTGTTCGAAGGCAACTAATAGGAAAGATCTTTTAATACTTTGTTAAAAATTAGAATATCGTGTCTGCTGCTACTTGATGTAGCTCCAACGCTATCTAGATATACCAGTCCAAAATTCCTCCACATATACCAATAAAAATTATGACTCTTATTCTTATTGAATATGCCTTAGTTGTTAATTATAATGACTTCTACGTCTACTACACGTTCGATACGTATGTCCTGGTTGATGACAATCGCTGCAGAGACGTGGTGCCCTGGTAGAAACCGAACTGAATGAATTAGAAGTTGTTGATGAGGTTGAATTCGCCAAATTGATGTCTTCGACATTGATATTGAAGGCATCTTCATGATGCGATGGTTGACGTCGAGCAGAATTTATTACTTCATTTACAACCGTATTTGACGGTGCAAGATTTTCTACAAGCTTCATTCTTTTCGAGCGTTTCGTTAACGGTTCTCCAACAGTTTCAATCCCACGTTTTCTCCTTTGACATAGGCAAGGAATGTTACCATTAGAGTTTTGGCTCTCGGCAAAATTTTCTGGTTGTTCTACTGTTTCAATATCATGAGAATCACTTAGTTGTGGATTTATAATGTTGGGACTAGGAACTAAATGCCAGTGCCGATGTCAATCAGTTAAATAGAGTCGTTGATACGACTCTAACTTATCTTTAAGAGTGTGGTAACATGGTATACCAAGTGAGAAAGTAAGATTACATTTACACTCGGGAGTAGGAATTCCAAATTTTTGAAATCTCGCTTGATGCTTTTCAAGATAAGCAAGCTGAGTTTCTACTCACTTCAGTGAGTGTCTGCATACTAAAGTGTTCACATCACGAAAAAAAGTTCCCTGCATGTGACCTTTGACCTGTTCTTTGTGTGAAAGGTCAAGATACCGTTGGTATTGTTGACCAAGGGCAATCCGAATTCTTTTAACTATTGTAAAAAGATTTCCAGTAGATTCTGCGATAAACATTTTAACGTAGTGGTGGGCACCTTCAGCCTTGCCACTAGTTAAATGACCAAGATGAAGATATCTACTAACAAAACAATTTGCAAACCTATCAGCATAAGGCAGCCAAGTATCTTCAAGATACTTGACGACCTTTCTACCGTTAGGATTTCTAGTTATCCATTTGGTACTGCATCTGCTCCAAGACTCGGAGAACTCAATCCTTGACGGTGCATTCCAAACTTTTAGGAAATCTTCCATAAATTCGTTTGGGAGATCTGCATCTAGTTCTTTGCTAAGATGTGAGTTGATAGCCATCTTAATGTGCCAAGCACAAAGTATGTTCTTCGAACAAGGAAACTTTTTATCAACAGCATTCAATATGGCTATCTCTCTATCGGTGACAATGAATCCAGGCTCTGGTATGTTATTCTGGGATAATACATTTCGTAGCATATCCAGAGCCCACACATAGTCTTCCTCGGTCTCTCGGCTAAGGAATGCGTACCCTACTTCAAATGTGGTGTTTATGTTTGTACATCCGACAATATGCAGTAATGGCATTCCAAACCGATTTGTGTTATATGTACAATCCATAATTATTACTTCAGGGTATTGTCGTAAAAGTATAATTGAAGTTTTATGAATAAAAAAAAGTCTATTCAAGCTAATATTGGCATCTACAAAGTAGTCAAACTACCACTCTTGGTCCTGCTCTCGGAAATCATTGTCCCCCTCTCCACGAAGAAGTCTCAGCAGTGCACATATTAGTGTTTGTCCTCCGAGCTGCTCTTTTCTATTTTTGGCTAGAAAATTAAAGACACCAATAGCTGTGGCATGGCTATCATCTTGTCTCAATTCAGCTAGGATGGTCCTTGGTCGAATGCCAAGTTCTGATTTACGAATCATTATCTCTTTTTCTTCCTCCGTTATGCGTGTAACTAAAGGGTGACCATTTGCTGATATTGAAGGTACATGATAGTGGATTGAGTAGTTAATGTCAACAATGTATTCATCGCCCGATAAACGAATCCACAAGGCAAACGGGCAGTTACATCGTTGACTTCCAGAGTGTCTAATTCCCTTCGATCCACTCTCTTTAATTCCTGCACGATCACATCTTAATTTACGGGATGTAACCACGCCCTGGCTATTGATTTTTCTAGTGGATAAACGTAAGCCATATCCATGTTCGGCTGCAGCTTTACGACAGGCAACAATTGCAGCTTCAAGATCCAAGAATCGATCTGAGACTTGGTAGATAGAAGATGTAGAAATTTTGATCAATATTAAGATAATCATCGAATTAGTGTATTGATAAGAATATAATTTTTAGACTACTAGTAGATTAACCAAGAAACTATGTCAAGATCATTGCTCTGAGTTACTTTGAATGGTTTTTTATTCGATCGATTTTAGGTATCAAATTATTTAAAACGTAAAGGTGTATGAGTATGAGTATGAGTATGAGTATGTAAAATTAATCTTTTATTTGTATATGTAATCTATAGCGAACTATGGAGATATTGTTTACATTTATTTACCTCTGTTTACAGAAGTTAGATAAATAATATTACAATTGCTATAGCAATAGTCCCATGAACTTATCCTAGCATTATTCTTGCCCTTTCTCGCCAGTTAGAAGAAAGAAAATTATTACATAATGTTGAAAACTCAGGGTAGGGGAAATTACAGGGGTTTCATAGGAAATTCGACGATATAGGTGGCTTATTTAAGCAGGGGCTGCACAATATTAATTGACGGTGAAAATCGAACAGGTGAATTAGTCACACTCTAAAATGTTTGTGATTACAAACAATTCCTCGAAGGCAGAACTGTAATTGGACAAGGCATGTTCGAAATAGCGAGATGCATTAGTAACTATTTAATAAGGACTAGCGTGTTAGAAGATTTGTCTAACCCACCTATTCAGCATCTACCCTGCTCATGTTAGATTTACAATTATGTAAAATAGTTACTATTTATTTATTTATTTATTTATTCTATTTAAGGTACTAGGCCTAAGCCATACTGTCCACATTGGGTACAGGACCGGCGGAGCCGTTCGGGATCATGGCCTCAGGCATGCCANAGCATCTACCCTGCTCATGTTAGATTTACAATTATGTAAAATAGTTACTATTTATTTATTTATTTATTTATTCTATTTAAGGTACTAGGCCTAAGCCATACTGTCCACATTGGGTACAGGACCGGCGGAGCCGTTCGGGATCATGGCCTCAGGCATGCCCTACTCGTTCACGCCCGCTATTTACATAAAAAAAGGGAAATGAAAGAAATTAAAATTGAAAGAAACGGTAGCAAAGAAAGGAAGAAACAAACATTAGGGATAGCTTAGCATTTCACACACCAAGTTCAAACCGGCCATCTCAAGTTCTGGCATTATAATAACTACTCACCTCGCGTTCAGCAGAGGATAAGTCAGACATTTAGCTATCAAAGCAACCTGTAATCTCAGTAAAATCTTTAAATTTCTTGAAGCAGTTATATCCAAGAAGTTCTTTTCTAAAGGTATCCATATTCATACCCTTTCGTAATTTTCGCATTTGATTCGCATGCCGTCGGCAGCGAATAAAGTGGGTAGGAGACTTCTCCTGTCCGCAGACGCAATTAAGATCTGCATCGTAATGTTTAAAGGGACGATGATAAGCCGCGAAGTCACCATGTCCTGTTCTGGCAGCCAGTAGTAGCCGCCTTGGTAATGCTAATTCCGGTGGCTTTTTGCGACGCATTTTTAAGTCTAGATCTTGATATCAAACTGGACATGCGTCGGACCACCATTTTTCTACCAGCTATTGACGTTGCTGCTGCATTATACGACGCAGGTAGGATAGTATAATATGGTTCGGCCTAGTTGGTCTCTCAGGCAGGTCTCTAAGTGCAGCACGCGCTTCCGCATCTGCTTCTTCATTGCCACTAATTCTTGAGTGAC